>JADGIP010000477.1:0-16975 GCA_016618355.2 Astraeus odoratus | reverse complement strand
GCTGAGCGATTGAGCGTTTGAACTGACGCGCCGCCTCCACCGGAGATGCCGCGTCGCGAATGCTGCGGCCAGCGATAAAGACGTGAATAGGGATGCCCTGGAACAGCGGCAGATCTTCCAGCGCCAGGCCACCGGTGACGGTGACTTTGAAGCCCATATCCGCCAGACGCTTAATCGCGCTGATATCCGCTTCGCCCCACGCCACGCCTGCGGCTTGCGCATCGCGGCTGCGGTGATACACCACCTGCTGGATGCCCGCATCGCGCCACTCCTGCGCCTGCTCCCAGGTCCAGAAGCCGGTCAGTTCAATCTGCACGTCGCCGTTAAACTCTTTTGCCACGTCCAGCGCGCCTTTGGCGGTGTTGATATCCGCACAGCAGATCACGGTGACCCAGTCGGCGTTGGCTTCAAAGCACATGCGGGAAAGGATTTTGCCTGCGTCAGCAATCTTGGCATCCGCCAGCACGATTTTGTGCGGATAGAGCGCTTTCAGGTCACGAACGGCGCGCACGCCTTCGCCCACGCACAGAATGGTCCCCACTTCGATGATATCCACCTCTTCCGCAATCAGGCGGGTGGTTTCGTAAGCGTGAGACAGCGTCTGGTTATCCAGCGCAACTTGCAACATTGGTAATGACATATTCAATTCCTCTTAAACGGCCGCCGCAGTGGCGTTATCAATTAAATCCAGCACTTCCTGCGCGGTGCGGCAGGCGCGTAAACGGTCAAAATTGGCTTCGTCATCAAACAGGTTGACGATCTGCATGATGCCCACCTCCTGGTGGGTGTTGGCATCAACGGCCGCCATGGTGATGAGAATGTCGACCGGGTCGTTATCTTCGTGGTTGAACACCAGCGGCGTTTTCAGCGTCACCAGCGCAAACCCGGTTTTCTTGACGCCCTCTTCCGGGCGGCCGTGCGGCATGGCCAGGCCCGGCGCAATCACGAAATAGGGGCCGTGCTGCGCCACGCCATCCAGAATGGCCTGGTAATAGCGCGGCTCGACAACGTCCGCCTTAACCAGCAGATCCACACTCAGCTTCACCGCTTCCTGCCAGGTGCTGGCGTCGGCCTGTAAAAGGATGGCGTTATTCTCTGCCAGCGAATCACGTAGTTTCATGTGGCGTCCTTACTTCACGTCTTGTGGGAAGTGCTCTTTGATCACTTCCAGCAGTTTTGGCCCGAAATCCGCAGGCGAGAGCATGTTGCGCACGCCTACCACATATTTGTTGCCCGACACGCTAATCTCACCGGCAATATGAGTTGAAGCGATGATGATGTCCGCGCCGTTCAGTTCACTTTTGTATTCACCCACTGCGCAGCTGTTCACCGTGTGGTCGATGTTTGACTGGGTCAAAAACTGGTCCACTTTCATCTTCATGATCATGGAGCTACCTTGCCCATTGCCACACACAGCCAGGATACGTACGGTCATAATCGAAACTCCTTAATGAGCAGACACTTCTGCTGTTTGTTTTTCCGCATCTTCTTCAGCTCGCAGCGAACGGCCAGCGAAGAACATATAAGCCAGAGCAATCAGGATGATGACGGCCATAAAGGCCAGACCGACGGAGGCAAAGCCCTGCATCATCGGTGGGGCCAGAATTGACCAGTCCGCCATGCCCATCCAGGCGCTCATACCGGTGAGCTTGACCGCCCACACGCAACCGAAGATTTCCACCATGCCCATCACCAGGCAGATCTTGAGCGCCGCGCGCCAGCCGCCGAAGTGGTTAGCAAACACACCAATGGTGGCGTTGGAGAAGAACATCGGGATAAAGCCAGGAATGATCAGGATTGAGGAGCCGCAGCCCACCAGGATGCCCACCGCAATCAGCTGGCCGATGGTGCCCCACATAAAGCCCCAGACGACGGCGTTTGGCGCAAAGCTATAGATAGCCGCACAGTCAATCGCCAGTACCGCACCAGGGATCAGGCGCTGAGAGATGCCGTTAAAGGCTTCCGACAGCTCGGCGACGAACATACGCACGCCCTGAGTGATGATGAAAATCGCTACCGCGAAGGAGAAACCGGTCTGCAGGATATAGACCGTCCAGTGGGTTTTACCCGCCATCGCCTGCACGACGTCAATGCCGAAAGAGAGCAGAATGGCGCCGAAAAAGAGGGTCATCACAATCGCGGTGGAGACGATGTTGTCGTGGAAGATATTCAACCAGCCAGGCAGTTTGAGGTCTTCGACACTCTCCTCTTTTTTGCCCAGGTACGGCGCAACTTTATAGGCAATCCAGGCGGCAAACTGCTGCTGGTGACCGATGGAGAAGCCACAGCCGTCGGTCACGATCTGCGTTGGCTTGTACATCATGTTGGAGGTGATACCCCAGTAGAGCGAGACCAGCACCGCGGTGCAGATAATCGTGGTCCACATTGGGTAACCGAAGATATAGAGAGAAACCGCGATCAGCCCCGCCTGCTGGAACATGATGTGCCCGGTGAGCATGATTGTGCGAATGCCGGTAATGCGGCGCAGGAGCACGTAAATGATGTTCAGCGCCAGCGCGAGTAGCACCGCATATCCCACCCAGCTATAGGCATCACCCATGCGATCGATGGTCGCCATCATTGAGGCGTAGGTATCAGAGATAGCGCCGTTGATGCCATACACTTCCGACATTTTGGCGACGACCGGCTTAAACGTACCGGTGAGAATGCCTGACCCCGCCTGCAACAGCATGAAACCGATAATGGTTTTGATGGTGCCTTTAATAATCACGCTGACGCTTTTGCGCAGCAGGATGTACCCCAGGCACGTCACGATACCCAGCAACAGCGGGGCGTTGGTCATTACCTGATTAAAGAAAACGGTAAAGACGTTGTAGAGGATCTCCATAACTCTCTCCAGAAATGAGAACACAAGGGGCAATCCCTGTGCGGTTGGTGCCATCACTCTATTAATCACAAATAATCACCACAAGATTGCATTTGATTATTTGTGACGCATCACGCAATTTATTTCCATGCTGTTAGTAATGATTTTCACTACCGCACCACAAAAATAAATTAATCCTTATAATTCATCAAATTAATGTTTAATGCAGGATAATCTAACAAGTAAAGAGTGGAGAGTCCGTGAAGTCGCGCAGATAAAATTCCGCATTTTGACCATTGCAAAGCACGTCAAATAGTGCCAGCATTAATCATAACGAATCACAATGTGATTACTTTTGATTAAACCAGGAGTCAAAACGATGAGTAAAGTGAAAACCATTACCCGTGAATCATGGATTCTGAGCACCTTTCCGGAGTGGGGTAGCTGGCTGAACGAAGAGATCGAGCAGGAACAGGTTGCTCCTGGCACGTTTGCAATGTGGTGGCTGGGCTGCACCGGTATCTGGCTGAAATCTGAAGGCGGCGCCAATATCTGCGTCGATTTCTGGTGCGGCACCGGCAAACAGAGCCACGGTAACCCGCTGATGAAAAAAGGCCACCAGATGCAGCGTATGGCCGGCGTGGAAAAGCTCCAGCCGAACCTGCGCACCACGCCGTTTGTGCTTGATCCTTTTGCCATTCGCCAGATCGATGCCGTGCTTTCTACTCACGATCACAACGACCATATCGACGTGAACGTGGCGGCAGCGGTGATGCAAAACTGCGCGGACGACGTACCGTTTATCGGGCCGCAAACCTGCGTAGATCTCTGGATTGGCTGGGGCGTGCCGAAAGAGCGCTGCATCGTGATGAAGCCTGGCGACGTGGTGAAAATTAAAGACATTGAAATCCACGCGCTGGATGCCTTTGACCGTACCGCGCTGATTACCCTGCCGGCCGACCAGAAGGCTGCTGGGGTACTGCCAGACGGCATGGACGAGCGTGCGGTGAATTACCTGTTCAAGACGCCGGGCGGCTCCCTGTATCACAGCGGTGATTCCCACTACTCCAACTATTACGCGAAGCACGGCAACGAACATCAGATTGACGTGGCGCTGGGCTCGTACGGGGAAAACCCGCGCGGTATTACGGACAAAATGACCAGCGCCGATATGCTGCGCATGGCGGAAGCGCTCAACACCAAAGTAGTGATACCGTTCCACCACGATATCTGGTCAAACTTCCAGGCCGATCCGCAAGAGATCCGCGTGCTGTGGGAGATGAAAAAAGACCGCCTGAAGTACGGCTTCAAGCCCTTTATCTGGCAGGTAGGCGGCAAGTTCACCTGGCCGCTGGACAAAGACAATCTTGAGTATCACTACCCGCGCGGCTTCGATGATTGCTTCACCATTGAGCCAGATCTCCCGTTCAAATCCTTCCTCTGATTGTGAGGCCACATCGCCAGACCCTGTGTCTGGCGATTTCATATTTATTTTAGTAATTTCACGCTATTTCAAATATCATCTTTTCAAATCAATTCTTATCGGAATAGCTCATGACGGAAGCGCAACGGCATCAAATTTTACTGGAACTCCTGGCGCAAACAGGGTTTATCACCGTCGAGAAAGTGATCGAACGTTTAGGGATCTCCCCCGCCACCGCGCGGCGAGACATCAACAAGCTGGATGAGAGCGGCAAGCTGAAAAAAGTCCGCAACGGCGCAGAAGCCATCAGCCAGCAGCGTCCACGCTGGTCGCCGATGAATATTCATCAGGCGCAGAATCACGATGAAAAAGTACGGATTGCCAGAGCGGCATCACAGCTGGTGAACCCCGGTGAGAGCGTCGTCATCAACTGCGGCTCCACGGCGTTTTTGCTGGGCCGTGAAATGTGCGGCAAGCCGGTGCAAATCATTACCAACTATTTGCCGCTGGCTAACTACCTGATCGATCAGGAACATGAGAGCGTGGTGATCATGGGCGGCCAGTACAACAAAAGCCAGTCCATCACGCTCAGCCCGCAGGACAGCGAAAACAGTCTCTACGCCGGGCACTGGATGTTTACCAGCGGCAAAGGCCTGACCGCTGACGGCCTGTATAAAACCGATATGCTGACCGCGATGGCGGAACAAAACATGCTCAACGTGGTGGGCAAGCTCGTTGTGCTGGTCGACAGCAGCAAAGTCGGTGAACGCGCAGGCATGCTGTTCAGCCGCGCAGAACAGATCGACATGGTGATCACCGGCAAAGGGGCGAATCCCGAGATCCTCCAGAAGCTGGAAGATCAAGGGGTGAAAGTCCTGCGCGTTTAAAGATGCTTGCGGAAAAACGCCACCGTGGCGTCCAGCGCCGCTGGCGTGATGCGGTGGCGGACGCCTGTTTCCCACAAACAGGTCAGATTAGCGTCCAGTCCTTCATTCTTTAACGCCTGCTGCAGGCGGAAGGTTCCATCGGGCGGGACAACATCGTCCGCATCACCATGCCATAGCAGCAGCGGGCGATCGGCCAGGCGCGGCAATGCCCGGGTCACTTCCCACTCTGCCAGCATCGGCGTAATTTCCGTTAAATCCTGAGGGGGGAAAAGCGTCTTCGCCAGCGAGGTAAAATAGCCCGAGCCCATCAGACAGGCAACAGACCGCACGTCAGGATGATGCGTCATAATCCCCAGCGCCGTCATGCCGCCCATCGACGCCCCGGCCACCGCCAGCCGATTATCGGCCACCAGCCCTGCCTCATAGAGCGCATCGCGCAACCCGGCAAACTCGGTCAGGCTGCCGTGCAGAATGTGCCAGAACTGCCCCAGTCGCGCCCGCTCATTGCCCGTAAAGCGCGCGCCGTGGTCAGGCGCATCCGGCATTACCACGCGAAAACCCGCCTGAGCCAGCGCCACTGCAAAATAACTGTAAACCAGTTTCGATGAGGTAAACCCATGATAAAAAACCACAACAGGCAGCGATTTATCACGTTTCCCTGCCGGCACAGCGTGTAAAATTTCATGGTCGCCGAGATGGCGTATTTCAATTTCAATCATTGTCGACCCTGTACGAATGAATGATTCATAATGTTGAGAACTGGATTACGGTTTGACGCTATTTTCATTCGAAAATTACGTCCCAGATAACACTTCGGGAACATTCCCCCAAAACTAAATTCGCAGACAACTACACTATGGCTAACAGGAAACGAGATATGGTTATGCACAGGTTTGCTGCTTTATTGCTGGTGTTTCTGCTCAGCGGCTGTAGCGCACTGCAGGGTACACCGCAACCCGCTCCCCCGGTTGCCGATCATCCGCAGGAGATTCGTCGTAATCAGACGGAAGGATTACAGCGAATGGGCACCGTCTCCGCGCTCGTTCGCGGTTCGCCGGATGACGCAGAAGACGCAATAAAGGCACAAGCCGTCGCTGCCAAAGCAGATTATTACGTCATTATTATGATCGACGAAACCATCATAACGGGCCAGTGGTATTTACAAGCCATTTTGTACCGGAAATAATGGTTTACCTTTGAACGACATTTACACTGCTTTGCGTCCATAGACATTTTCCTGTCCACAATAAACTCCATGCCAGCGACAAGGAATGGGAGTTTATTCGCGAAGGATTGCCCGGCGGATACCGGAAATATGTGAAATGGAGCTGACGATGAAACGAACTCTTGCTTTGACCTCTCTGTTGCTCTCTGCAGGCCTGGTGAGCACCACCGCGCAGTCAGCAGAATTCGCCAGTGCGGATTGCGTAACAGGTCTGAATGAAATAGGCCAGATCTCCGTCAATAATATTCCGGGGAGCCCGCAAGACGTTGAACGTATCGTGGCATTAAAAGCCGATGAACAGGGCGCGTCATGGTATCGCATCATCCAGATGCAGGAAGATAACCATATCGACCAGTGGCGGGTACAGGCCATTCTCTACGTATAAATCCTTCCTGATAAAAGCCACTTATTTTTAGTGGCTTTTCGTTTTTGCAAATTTTTTATCTAATTTAAAACCACTACAAAACAATAAAATAACATTTTGTTACATTAATTCAGTAAACGTAATCTCCGCTCTGCCGTTGAAGAACCATACCTTTTCAATGATGAGCAATTTATGATCAATGTTTTCCGCCGTGCGGGCCTTGGAACAAAGCTGTCGCTGCTGACGGGCGTCAGTGTCGCCACGCTGTTTCTGCTTTTCACTTTCCTGCTCAGCCAAAAAGCCAGCCAGCAGCTTGAAGCCCTCGCGGTCGAAGATCTGCATAATCAGTCCACCGGTATGGTCGACATGGTGCAGATGTTTAATACCAGCCTGAGCGAAGAAGTCGAAAGCTACACCAGACTGTTTACAACATTTCTGCCCCAGCCGTTTAGCGTCGATACTCAGCAGACCCGGACCATAAACGGGCTCACCGTTCCCCTGCTGAAAGGGGGCGACGCTGAACTCCATGAAAATACAACGTTTTCTGATGATTTTCTGAGCCGTACGGGAGCGATCTCAACGCTGTTTGTTCGCAGCGGTAACGACTTCATTCGCGTTGCCACCTCCCTGCGCAAAGAGAATGGCGATCGCGCTATGGGGACGGTTCTGGACACGAGCAGCCCGGCGTTTGCCTCCGTCTCGAAAGGCGAGGTGTACCGCGGCCTGGCGCTCCTGTTTGGCAAGCGCTACATAACCCAGTACCAGCCCGTGAAGAACAGTGAAGGTCAGGTTATCGGGATCATCTTCGTTGGGGTGGATATCACTCACTCCTGGAATGTCATGCGCGAGAAAATCCTCAACCGCCGCCTGGGCGAGAGCGGGCACTTCTTCGTGCTGGACCGCAGCAACGGCAAAACGCGCGGTCAGTATCTGTTCCACGCCAGCGAAGAGGGAAAACTGCCGAAGTGGGATAGCGCCACCCAACAGCAGCTGTTGAGCGATTCCTCAGGCTCGCTGGAACGCGTAAGCGACGACGGTCGCACACTGAAAATGGCCTATACGCCGCTGCCCGACTGGAACTGGACCATCGTCGGTGAAGTGGATAAATCAGTCCTGCTCTCAAGCGTTAACGCTATGCGCGACCGTTTCCTGCTGGCCGGCGTAGCGTTGTCCGTCCTCTTCGCGGGCCTGTTTGTGGTACTTATTCGCCGGATGCTGACCCGTCCGCTGCGTAACGTGATTGACCTTGCCCGCCAGTATGCCGCGGGCGATCTACGCTCCAGCCTGCCCGTGACCCGCCAGGATGAGGTTGGCCAGCTGGTTGAAGCCATTAACGGTATCGGCGATGGGCTACAAAAAATTGTCCTGCAGGTCCGCGAGGCCGCGGGCGAGATCCATCTGGGCACCAATGCGCTGGCCTCCGATACCGGAGACATCTCCGAGCAGATCAACAAGCAGGCCAGCAGCGTTGAAGAGACCTCCGCCAGCATGGAGCAACTGGCCGCGACCGTGCAGCAAAATGCCGCCAATATGGAGCAAACGCAGCAGCTGGTAGGTGAAACCTCGCGCGCGGTTCATCAGGGTGGTGAAACGGTGACCCATGCGGTTGCCACCATGGACGACATTCGCGAAGCGTCAAAACGTATCGAAGACATCACCCGCGTGATCGAGTCCATCGCGTTCCAGACTAATATTCTGGCGCTGAATGCGGCGGTAGAAGCGGCACGCGCAGGCGAGCATGGAAAAGGTTTTGCCGTGGTCGCGCAGGAAGTTCGCGCCCTGGCAGGTCGAAGCGCCAACGCGGTGAAGGAGATTGAACATCTGATTGGCGATACCCTGCGAAAAGTGGGCGAAGGCCATGCGCTGTCTGAACAGACGCGTCTGGCGATGGATTCCATCATCGTTCATATCGACAACATCAGCCAGCTGGTCACGGAGATTAACCACGCGTCACGCGAGCAGTCCGCGGGGATCGGCCAGGTCAATCTTGCCATGACCCACATTGGCGAAGCGTCGCATATCAATGCCGATCGCATCTCACGCAGCGAGCAAACCGCACGCACGCTGCGCGAGAAAGGGTCACACCTAACCCAACTGGTCAGTCTGTTCCAGCTTAAACGCTAGCCAACCCTGCCCGTGGCGCGCAGCAGCAGATCGCTTTGCACCTGCTCATTCATGAGCGTACCGCCACGGGTATCCAGCATCATGCGGCACCACGCCTGCGCCACGGGCGGCGATGCGTGCCGCAGCATCTGGCTGCCGGCCCCCAGCAAAAAGAGCTGCTGAGCGATCTCCCTCCCCTGCGCCTCCTGCGGTTTACGCAGCTTTTGCTGAAGCTGCCGCCAGCTGCGGTCAAAGTGTCTGTCCTGTCCTTTGACCTGGGCAAACTCGTCGGCAAGCAGGTCGTGGATACCTGGCTGCTTCGCCAGCACGCGCAGCACGTCCAGGCACATGATATTGCCCGATCCTTCCCAGATGCTGTTCACCGGCATCTCGCGATACAGGCGTGGAAGTTCATTCTCCTCGCAGTACCCGACCCCGCCGAGTGCCTCCATCGCCTCCGCCACGAACGGAATGCCCGCTTTGCACACGCTGAATTTTGCGGCCGGGGTAAAAAGCCGCGCCCAGGCGGCCTCCTGCGGGTCGGTGCGGTTATCCCACGCCCGGGCCAGACGGAACAACAGCGCCGTATGCCCCTCCAGCACCAGCGCCATACGGCTTAGCACTTCACGCATTAGCGGCTGATCGATAAGATTTTTGCCGAAGGTCTGACGCTGATGGGCGTGGTACAGCGCCACGGAAAGCGCCCGGCGCATTAGCCCGTGGCTGCCCAGCGCGCAGTCGAAGCGCGTCAGCCCGCCCATCTTCAGGATTTGCCGCACGCCTTCTCCCTCTTCACCCAGCAGCCAACCGGAGGCATCGAGGAACTCCGCCTCGCTGCTGGCGTTCGAGCGGTTGCCGAGCTTGTCTTTCAGACGTTCCAGCCGTACGGCGTTGCGCTGTCCGTCGGGTAAGAAACGCGGGACAAAGAAGCAGGACAAACCGCCTTTCGCCTGCGCCAGCACCAGATGCGCATCGCTCTGCGGCACGGAGAAAAACCACTTGTGGCCCACCAGTCGGTAGCTGCCGTCGCTGCATTTTTCCGCTCTGGTGGTGTTGCTGAGCACGTCCGAGCCGCCCTGCTTTTCCGTCATTCCCATGCCGATCAGCAGGCCGCGCTTTTGCCCACCCGGCGCGAGATGGGGATCGTAACGGTCGCTCATCAGCGGCGTTAACCATTCATGAAACGGTTTGGGCAGCGACTGCTGCAACAGCGGCGTGGCGGCGAAGGTCATGGTCACCGGGCATAACGTCCCCGCTTCTACCTGAGCATGGAGCACGAAGCGCGCGGCCCTGGCGACGAAAGACCCTTTTCGTGCCTCTTCTTCCCATGCCAGATTATGTACCCGGTTAGCGCAGAGCCCCTGCATCAGCAGGTGCCATGCCGGATGAAAGCGGACGTCATCCAGCCGCTCACCCGTGGGGTCGTAGCGTAATAGCTCCGGCGGATTCACGTTCGCCAGCCTGCCCAGCTCCAGCGACTCCGCCGTGCCTAACTGCTGTCCGATGCTGGCAAGAAGATCCATATCCCACTCGGCACCCTCGCGCGCAACCGCGTCGCGCAGGGCGCAGTCAGAGAGGAAAAGGTTGCTGTTAGAGAGTGGGGCTGGTTGATTAAAAACGGTATGGGTCTGCCAGTGCATGCTGTCTCCCTCCTTCAGTGGCAATGAAGGTAAGTATGGACAGACCGTATGAACGCTGCATGGGAGTGAGGTCACACGATGGCGATCCCGCTGATATCATTCGTGAAATAGCTCACAGAACATAAGAATAAACTATTTCATTACTTCGCTTATGTTGAATAATTTATTCTTAACCCGTCTTTGTGAGGATCGTTATGCAACAGGACGCGCACAAGCGTGCATTAATTGCAGGCTCCATTGGTAACTTTATCGAATGGTATGAGTTTGCGGTCTACGGTTTTCTGGCGACCGTGATTGCGAAGAACTTCTTCCAGCTTGAGGGAGAGGCGGGACTGACCAGTCTGATCCTCACCTGGGCCTCGTTTGCCATTGCCTTCTTCTTCCGTCCGCTGGGTGCGGTGGTATTTGGCCGCATTGGTGACAGGATAGGCCGAAAACCGACGCTGATTATTGTGCTGGTGCTAATGACGCTCGCCACCACGGCCATCGGCATCGTGCCCGTCTACGCCAGCATCGGCATTGCTGCACCGCTGATCGTTACGCTGCTGCGCATCCTGCAGGGCCTGTTCGCGGGCGGCGAGTACGGCGGTGCGGTCTCACTGATGACGGAATTCGCCCCGCGCGGCAAGCGCGGTCTGTACGGCGCGTGGCAGTCCTTTACCGTGGCGCTCGGGCTGCTAGCAGGCGCAGGTATTGTCGCGCTGCTCTCTGTCCTCCTCACGCCTGAAGCCCTGCACGACTGGGGCTGGCGCATTCCGTTCTTCCTTGCTCTGCCGATGGGCGCGGTCGCGCTATGGCTGCGGGTGAGCATGGAAGAGACGCCGAGCTTTGTGCAGCAGAAGGAAAAAGCGGTCATTGCTCAGGCCAGTACTTCCGCCACGCTCAAAACCATCCTGATGGGCATTGGCCGCGTGATGGTCTGGTCCGCGGCGGGGTATACCTACCTCGTGATCATGCCGACCTATCTGCAGTCTGCGCTGCACACCGGGTTTAATCAGGCGCTGCTGATAGCGGTGATTTCTAACATTGGGTTTGCGCTCACCATCATTCCGTCGGGAATGCTGAGCGACAGGATCGGGCGGCGAACGGTGATGATTATCGCCACCGTGCTCCTGCTGATCCTCGCCCTGCCGCTGCTGAAAATTTTGCAGGCGGAGTCCAGCACGCTGGCGGTGAAAGCGATAGTGGTATTGATTGCGGGCGGTCTGGTGGGCATGCTGGCGGGGCCGGGCCCAGCGATGCTGTCTGAGATGTTCCCGACGCGCGTGCGCTATACGGGACTGGGGCTGGCCTATTCGTTATCGAACGCGTTTTTTTCGGGCTGTGCGGGGTTAATCATTACCGGGCTGATTAAGCAGACGGGCAACCTGGACATTCCGGCCTATTACGTGATGGCAACGGCGGTGGTGAGTATTTTCGCGCTGATGACGCTCAGGAAGGATGACCATTTACGGTCGTTAGAGGAGTGAACCTCAGAGCTGGGGTTTTCACCCCAGCTAAAATTAACCCGCTATGTAGTGGGGAATAAAACGCGAGGTGTCTTTCGTTATCAACGATCCGTCTTCACGAATACCGATTCCGGCAGGTTCATCATCGACCACCCAACTTCCTATCAATGTATAGCTGTTGCCAAAACGCGGTAATGCCTGGAAGCCCTGATAAATCATAGGTTCGTTTGCATAATCACCAGCTTCACTCTCAACAATATTGCGCTGCGCGTCAAAAATAGTCACATTTGCTCCTTCTCGTGAAAAAAGGGGCTTACGGACTAACGGAACGCCATTTGGAATCGACGTTAATTCATCTTCAAACCACGCAGGAAGAAGGTTGGGATGACCTTCAAAAAAGCGCCACAAAAGGGGTAAAATACCCTTATTGCTGATGACGCTTTTCCAGAGTGGTTCCAGCCATTGCTCTCTTCTGGCACACAGCAGCGGACCATTTTCATCACGCATCATCCATTCCAGAGGGTAGAGCTTAAACGCACGCCGGATAACATTATCGTCAATGTCCGTTAAAAAACCGCCAGTGCCCAGGCCAATATCGTCCATATAGATAAAGCGGGTGTTCAGTCCGGCCTGGACGGCGCAATCTTCCAGATAGAGAAGCGTGCCGCGATCCTCCTCACTCTCTTTGCAGCAGCAGAAGTAGAGTGGAATGTCGGTGGCTAGTTCTGCAAATCGAGCGACAAGCTTATCCTGAATGGAATTAAACTGATCGGCGTCTCGAGGAATGATCCCAGCGCGACGTGCGTCCTCCATCCATTGCCACTGAAAGTAGGCTGATTCATATAGGGACGTCGGTGTGTCGGCATTGTATTCCAGTAGTTTGACACTACCTTCATTAGTCCATACGAAGTCCATACGGCCATACAGTGAAGGATCCTGGCTCTGCCAGCTTTCCGCAATGGCATCCCAGTAAAGCGGCGGAATGGCAAGTTGCGTCATCAATTCTTCACTTTTTACCGCACGATCCACCACATCCAGACACATTTGATGCAGTTCAGCCGTGGGTTTTTCAATTCTTTCTTCAATCTGCTGTAACGTAAAACGGTAGGCACGGCTCTCATCCCAGTAAATTTCATCGTCGATAATATGAAAATGAAAACCATGGTCGCGGGCAATTTTTTCCAGCCCCGGACGAATAGGAACGTCATGACGTAACATAATTACCCTCCCCAGCTTCCACGGGCACTGGATGAGCGCCCATATCCACCCCGAGAGATTGTTGATACGCGCTTTGTTGTATAGCCCATTTGACTGCCGGCCTGCTTACCGGAGTGCCAGACATAGGATGAAGAATTTCGCCACACGGGACGGGAAGAGTAAAATGAACCTCCACTTGTATACCTGTACCCTTCATCAGCGTCTTCTCTGACTTTTTTATTAAGTAAAAATCCTGACAGAACCGGTATCCAGCTATTTTCGATATTGTCGTAATAGCAGTTCTCGAATTGAGATATGCAGTCTTCCCTTGACATATTTTTCGGCATATCTGCTTCAAATTTAGCTTTCGCATTGTTCCATGCATCGCTGCAAACCTGAGCGCTATTGCCATCGTCAACGCACGCCTGCGGCGATGCGTAAAACACGCCATCACCGTCATTATCATCAGCCGAACTATCGCACCCCTTCAGGGCGATAAATGCTGCACCGCCCATAATTGCCAGCGTCAAATACTTCCCGCTTTTGCGCTTTGAGGGTGAAGAGCGGAACGCTGCATCTTGGCTTCCTGATGCAGATCGAATCGGACTAGACTTCCGTGTTTTTTTCTTTTTAGCCATGTTCATTTATTACCATGTCATGCAGGCAGCATTTAAGATCCCGCCAGCCAGTGCTGCCATCCCCATAAATAAACCTGCGGCGTAGTGGCGGTTAACGATTTTTTCACTAATGTTCGGCATATAAATGCGTACGCAGCCATACACCAGTAATTGTACGACTAGCGCAACGCATCCCCATATCAGGTAATCCGGCATGCTAACCGAGTTTACGGCAGCGCTGGACAGAGGAATCACATACCCCAATAGCGTGCCACTGAATGCCGCCGCCGCCGCCAGGTTATTTTCTTTAATCAGTTTCCATTCATCATGTGACGTTATTCTTGAGTAGATGAATAAGAATATGACGGTCATCGCCAGACCGGTTAAGAAGTAAGAAAGAAAAGCAAATAATGAACCCAGCATGGTTTACATCCCCAGAAAGTTATCCAACAATGTTTAGCGAAGTGAGTGGAATATCCACACCTACGGCATACGAAAAGATCCACTCTGGCTCGCTATTATCACAAAATGTCTCTTCGCCAGTTAGCAAAAGGTACTCATACAGATCGGCAGTCGCCTCCCTCTGATATGCCATCATGAAATTATGCACATCCCATTTTTCGTTCTGGTTATTTTCAACGTGTTCCAGCAGGTAAACCGGTTCAACGTTCCCCTCCTCATTCTCGTTAAATATTCTTGTCCAGTCTCGTTCATTCCATTGCAGACTGGGTCTGCCAATTAAAGCTGCACCAATCTCTTTTTGCCATTGTTTCTCCGAAGCAATACCAAAACTATCCTGATAAATAAAAAGCTTAATATCATCAATACTTTCCCTTTCCATACCACCAGTAGTATTTATCTGCAAAAACTCATCACCAGACGTGTAATATCGATAAATACGACAACCCGCGCCAGCTTCAATCACGCTGCTAGCTGCAATGGTATATTCCTCTTCTGGTAGTTGAGTCAAAAAACGGGCGGACAGTCGAAATGTCAGCGTATCAAGTGTAAACGCCGCACGTTGATGTAATCCCAATGGGCCACGCATCACTGGCTGAGGTGTTTTATTAAATAAATTAAAAAATAAGTTCCGCATGACTTTTCCCTATGTTCTGCCAGCACACCTCATTCGACGAAATGCGACTATTGCCGATTAAATGCAACCACATCCCTCCTCTAACCTCTGTGGAGATCTCAGGGTTAAGCTCCATACCACGACCATTTTTACAGTGGCTAATCCCCAGCACCGTCGCATCATGTTGCAGTTTCATGTAATGCATTAACGCACCATAAGGTATACAGGAAACCGATGTGGGTACCATCAGCGTGTAACCCGTATCACCCAGCATCGGGTTCATGATTGACGCTACGGATTGAGAAGAGCCAGGATCCTGGATCGAACGGGAAAGCTGTTCGGCTGAAAGATTGCGAACAATCTCTATTGTCGGGCAATGGGTCTCCAGTAAGCCTGCGTAGCGTTCATCCTCAAGATAAGCAACGATATGGCAATGCGCTGGCGCATCGTTTACCAGTGAGAGTGTGGCTGTAAAGGTTTGTTCATCGGTGCTGGCAAAAATGACTACACATGAACAATTTACTAACCCCATCCGTTTTTGCTCTTTCGGATCGCTGTAATTACTTACTTTGAGAAAATCGACATATAAATTATCGGATAAAGGATGCGCTATATCCTGCTGCTCACACAACACTACGCGACTAAATACCCGCTGCTCATCATAAAGCAGCAATGAGATCATTTTCTCTGTCTGATGACCGCGCCAGCCAATCACCAAAACATGGTTATGTAGTGAACTAAAATTGCCCATTCCTGCTATTCCTTTAGCTAATATTCCCTGTACTAACGCGATGATTTTGCCCATCAATGCGCCGAAAAGCCCAACGCCGATAGGGATTTGCCAGAGAGCTGTGAACAACTTCCCTGCTTCGCTCTGAGGACTCAAATCCCCAAAGCCAATCGTCGCCCCAACCACTGAGCTGTAATAAACAAAATCACTAATCCGGCCAACGAGGGTCGTCTCTCCCAACCAACGAAAGACAATAAAGCAAAGCAAATAATGCCCGGCAAACAAGCACAGCAGCGCTGTCCAGGTAAGCCGGAATAAATGTTGCCTGCAAACATTCACGACCCAGGAGAGAAACATTACAGAGCCTGCGTAAGTTTTAACCGTTCAAGAACCGCCTGTGCGGAGCTTGTTCCTGTGGTACCCACGCCTGCCTGCGCGAGCTTCTCTTCAAGCTCACGTCCATCCGCCACTTTTTCCAGTTGCGCTACCGCATCCAGTTTGGCCTGACGTTCAGCCTGACGCGTCTGAAGTCTTTTTAAAGACTCTGCGGCCGTCGTTACGTTCGATGTTGCTCCAACCGTTGACGTCGTCACGGCCTGTTGCGCCCGCTGCATGGCTTCCGTGGCTTTAACAACCTCCAGCTGCTGTTCAAACTGATTAATACGTTGTGAAGTAATAGCTACGGCTTTTTCAATATTATTTCTTGAGGTTTCAAGAGAGTCCAAAACCTGTGCTTCACGAGTAATGGTATTCTCAAGTCGGGCGATTTCTTCTGCAACCTCGTTTAGCAGCGCAGCATCAATATTCTTGCTCATTCCTTCTATTGCTCGTGACTCAAGATATTGCTTCCGCTCCCGCAACTCGGAAAGCTTGTCATTACTGAGCTTCACCCGGGCAAGCAGATCAACCCGGGATTTGCCTGCTTTATCAAGCTCAGCTTTTGCATCCCGGATGTGCTGCTCCAGCATCCGAACGCCCTGCGCTTCTTCTATCGCTTCATCGGCCTGATTGAGTAGTGATTTACCCAGTGTAAAAAGATTCTTCAAGATGCCCATACCTTTCCCTTACCTGTTAATTTATAAATTCTCGTGTAAGCTCAGCCAAATCCAGCGCATTCGCCGCAAGGGTTGTAATTTCCAGAATAATATCCTCAAGAGAAGAACTTACGGATAAGGCACCAAAAGCGACATAATATTCATCATGTTGAATTTGCGAAATTCCAACAGAAGATAAGGGAAGCATTTTTTGATTACGTAATAAGAAGAGGTTGAAGTCAGCCTGGCGCTTAATGTCATTAACAGGACATATATAGGTTTCAATGATAATTTGCTGAGATGTAATAAAAATACTTAATGGCAAATCGCCATATTCATTCATTTTTATAATAAGTGCATCATTGTTATTTTTTAAATCAATATAAATATCGCGCCGGCGCGACA
>JADGIP010000476.1:0-17015 GCA_016618355.2 Astraeus odoratus | reverse complement strand
GTCAGATACTTAATACCATAGTTTCGGCTTCTAAGCCCCCTGGATGCCACCTCTGTACTGATATCAGCAGGCATGGATGAGGCAGCTGGTGCCGCATGTCGAGCCATACTCAGTGGATACAACCATGCAGTGTTCCCCGACTTGTCGAACAGTCGCCGCAGGGACCCCCACGGTGAAGTCTTGCAAGAGGCCGTCATTTCTTTCGATGCATCGGCGACTTTCTCGCCGAGTCACCTCGATGCACTGACATTTGTGGCATATGCCTATGTGCTTGGCCTATACAACGGAATTACGGACGTCCTTGTCGGTTTGGTAACGTCCTCACGTGGTGATCCTTTCCCGCTGCGTCTGCAATGGGATGACCAAACCACTTGGGCATCTGCTATTCATTTGGTACTTTCTGCTATCGACGATAGCGACCGTCTTCAAATACCAGCTGATCTCGTTCAGCAGAACCTGGAGCTCAAGAGAGATGAATGTCCGTTTCTTGCTTTCTTCCGGGTATCCCAAAACAGGGGCCATGGAGCGGGAATGCATACACCTCTCCTAGAATATCTACCAGAGGACTGCTGCCTGTCGTTTGTGGCTGCTGTTAATCGCATCCATCCCTCGATGGCAACTATCTTACTTCGTCAAATAACGTCAATCATTTCTCTGGTTTCTGCTGACCAATCTGCGAAGATGGCGACGCCATTCAGCTTAACGGGCGAGCTGTCTTCTGTGCTCGAAGCTCCTGTGTGCTCAGATTCAACACATTCTCATATCCTTCCGGTCCGCATCGTGACGGATTTCATCCTTCCTCATGTCGAATTTACACCCAATGCTGCTGCCGTTTACTGGTACCCTTCCCTGTCCTGTCACCCACAAGAGAACGGTATCACAGAAGAATCTCTTACCTACAGTGAACTACACAAAGGATCTAACCGCTTTGCTCGGTTCCTACTGCAACGTGGGCTCCTTCCGGAGGATAGGGTTGCAGTCTGCATGGATCGCAACCTTATGTTTCATTTTGTTTTGTTTGGGATCCTTCGCGCAGGGGGCTGCTACGTTCCTGTTAGTAAATCAGTAAAATTCACTGTCCTCGGTCCAATGCATTGCTGAAACATATTCAGATTGACCCAGAACTCCCAAAGGAGAGGAAGCTCTACATCGCAAAGGATTCTAATGCTAAGTTTGTAATCACATCATCGCAGTTGTCCGGTATATTTGGGGATGTAGCAGTGGACGTTGATGATGCATTTATCAAAGGGGTTATTTCGAGCATGAGTGAGGCAGACGTAATGGTTGCCTCTCCCCGTCATCTTGCATATATGCTATACACGTCAGGTCCGCCGGTCATAACAATCTCGAAACGTCCTCTTGTTTATGCTGAATCATTATACAGGAACACCAGGTAATCCGAAAGGCTGTCTTTTAACCCATGAAGGGCTTTCTGGTGCTATCTTTTCTCTGAGCTCCTTCGCTGCCGATGTGCGAATGGAAGACATTCGCAAAGGAAGGTACCTCGCTATCGCTTGTATGTACCCATCTTGTTCCCTTCCATCAAGAACTGAAGTGAAATAGCTATTGCATTCGACGTGCACATCTGCGAGGTCTTCACGTCTCTCTCACTAGGAATGTCATTAATTTGCGCTCGCCGTTCTGAGCTACTGGAGAACTTGCCTTATTACATCTGTCGGCTGGGGATCACTCATCTAGGCCTCGTTCCAAGCCTTCTAGATGCAACGATTTGTGCCGTTGAGAGCGACACAACGGGCGACGAATTGCAGTTGAAGTTTATCGGTAGCGGCGGCGAAAAAATCAGTGATACGGTATGCATCTTTACAATTCTTGGCGTATGTTTGTTGACCTTGACGATCTTGGGACAGATTCTTGATAAGTGGGGTGACCATCCCAAAATTAGACTTGCTAACTTCTATGGGTGTGTTGGAGGATGCTGCATTTAGTTCATAGATTCATAGCTGACCCATCCCTCCAGACCAAGTGAGGTAACTATCGGCTGCTGCGCGCGATTCATGGATAGCAACACACCAAAGGGGAATGTCGGACGCCCTTTTTCCAACGTTTCATCCTACATCGTCGATCGACAGCTGAACATACTTCCGAGGGGCGCTCTTGGAGAGCTCGTTGTCGCTGGACCACTTGTTGGACGTGGATACTATGGCCTTCCGGATCTAACTGCTAAGGTTTTCCTCGAGTGGCCGAAGCCCGGTTCATCGGCGTACCGGACAGGCGATCTTGCACGTATGCTGCCAGATGGGACGTTGGAAATCGTGGGACGGATCGACACCCAGATAAAGCTACGCGGAGTACGCATCGAGGTCGAAGGAATTGCGGCTGTTTTGCATCAGGCTGGTCTACGATCGCTAGGACGTCCCATCGAAGTGGAGACAATTCTTACCTCTCATCCTGGGATTGGTGGTGGCAATACTCCACAGCTTGTTAGCTTCGTCGCATGGGATAATACAGTGCCGATAGTGACTCGTCGTGGCGTCAAACCTCACACCATACCATTCCTGGAAAATTTGCTTGAGGTCCTCCATGGTGGTTGTGAGAGCGACCTAGCCAGCTATATGCGTCCCACTCATATCATTCCGCTCAGCTGGCTTCCACTCAGTCATAATGGCAAAGCAGATAGCAAAGTGCTGGCTAAGGTATTTCAAGAGGTGGAAATAGACACAATTATTAGGCTCGGCCGGTCTCCGCGCATACGCGCAATCTCTGATTCATCTCCAGCAGATACCATACACAATTTGATCTTATTGCTATCGAAGAGAACTGGAATACAGCCAAGCTGTCTCGACATTAGAACGAATCTCTTCAGCTACGGTATGGACTCTTTGTCCTTGGCACAATTTTCCTTCGATCTTAGAAGAGAGTTCAACATTACGATCTCTGTGGCTGATATCATGAAAAGTCCCTCCTTAGCTGCAATCTCTGCTATCGTCGGCTCTACTTCTCTGACAACTACCAAAAGGCTTGGATACATCGAAGAGTTTTCTGAGAAATGGCTTCCTCTTGTCCAAAGTGTTGTTGCACCAATGCGCATTGAGCGTGTCCTGCCATCATTCCCAATCCAGCAAGGTGTTCTCTATCTCTCCCATTTGCATCCAGAATCCTGCGTGCAGCACGTGATCATGAATGTATCTCATGCAGTACCTGTTTCACGGCTCCGTGATGCATGGCATTCCGTCATGAAGAAGTTGGATATTCTGAGGTAAGCGTTCTATGTTTACAAAGCTAGGATGGCGATGAACCTTACCTTGTTCCCTAAGGACCGTGTTTTTCTTTGGCAGGGAGCTGGTGCAACTTATCTTGCCATCCGATGAATGTTGCCTTCCATGGACAGAGAAGCTGCTTTCGGACGAAGGGGATGATGCTTTCTGTGCTTCCTTCCTTGAGGGTGACGCTGTGTCCCTCGCAGTTGACATCAACCAAGAGTCCACTGCCACACCCTTGTTTCGCCTGACGGCATACAAGGAACCGGGAAAACAGAGACTGACACTGAGTATTCATCATTCGCTATTTGATGGTACTTCGTTGCCGCTGATCTTGAAGTTTGTGGGGGATGAACTTCACAAGCCCTTGGAGTTCAATTACAGACCTGACGAACTACTCGAATACGTGCATAGACCAGATGATGACAGCTCTCGCGATTTCTGGACTTCAAAATTCCGTGACATTAAATGGTCCACTTTCAGCATGATAGAAGTCCCTGTACGCGCTCAACCTTGTAGAAAAATTATTCCTGTTATCAAACCCCTTTCTGCCATTCAAGAGCTCGTTGCTCCCCACAGCGTCACTTTACAGGCAACCCTAATGTGCACCTTCGCTACCCTTTTGTCTCGGCACATTTACGGCCGTGGCGATGTCATCTTTGGTGTACGTTGTCAAAGAGGTCTTCAGCCTGCAGCTCTCATTGGATTGACAGGTAATCCGATCTGGGAGACTAATTCCCGTCGACGGAGCACATCATGCGCCATACCCAATGTTGACCGTACTCCCATTCCGAGTTAACCTAAGTCTGGAAGGATGCCTCCGGCGTATTCAAGACGACGTTTCAGCTGCAGTGTCCTTCGAACATCTTCCCCTTTCGAGAGTCCAGAATTGGATCCAGCCAGGACAAACACTATTTGAGGCGTTGTTTTCTGTGACCATGAAGGAGGAAACAGATTGCGAAGCCTGGGACATATTGTACAGCGATCTCTTGCGACCAGATGTAAGTCAGGTTCGTACATTTGTTATCGTGAACATTTTGACAATTTCCGAAGTTTCCCCTCTCAGTTGAGGTCTTACTCGATGGAAAGAACGACGCACTTGTTGTCAAGGCCGCATATTATGAAGTTGGACATCTAATATCAGCGGTTGAACCTATGCTTGAGGATTTCGAGACTGTCCTTCTTGGTGTCCTTGAACATGGTGTAATTACCATTGAAGCCACCGCACAAAGAAACGCAAGCCAGATCGGAAATTTGCAGTTTACCGAGATGGTACACCATCTAGAGCGCACGGCTAATCCTTATATCCCGCCTACTTCTCTTTCCCCAGATATGCAACTAGTATGTGAACCGCTATCACCTGTTCCACATGCATTGGCAGATATTCTATCATCAATCACCGGTTACCCACCAGAGGGCTTGGCTTCTACTCAGTCCTTGGCAAGTATTGGGATCGACTCCATTACGTCCATTGCAATCGCCACGAAATGCAGAGCAATTGGGCTAGAAATAACGGTTGCGGATATTGTCTCTAGCCGAACCATTGGCGACCTTGTTTGCAAGAGTAGCGTTGTTACTGCGGCGACCACAGTAGACGGATCCAATGATGTCCTATGTTCGCAAGTTTCGCCAGAGGAGTACAGGAAAGTGGTCAGCAGGTTCCCTCGTGGAGCTCAGTCGAAAATTATCTCCATAAATCCCACTACCAAGGATATGAAGTGGCTCATAGGAGCTTGGCAAGCCAGTCAGCAGCGCCGCTTCCTGCATGCGTTCGCATACGAGGTGAGTGACACTATTGCGCATGACATACGCAAAGCGTGGAAAGCGTTCATCGCATACCATCCCATTCTTCGATCAACATTTGCATGCGCACCTGGGAGCACGGAACCTCGGATTGTTACGTTCTCGGAAGACATAGACATACCCTTGGTAGAGGAAGTGCAAGGATCATCTGATGACCCCGTGTGCCTTGCAGATCGCATGAAAGCCTTTAATTTAACTCCGGTGGCCGGAAATGATATTCAGACACGGGGGCTCCTTCTTAAGTTCCAGAATAAAACGTATCTGCTCCTGCGTATGCACCACTTCCAATTCGACGCCTTCAGCATTCAGTTGCTATTTCAGGATTTGGCTCTGCTGTGCCAAGGATTAACACTGACGAGCTCCCGGGACATCGGCGGTTTCCTGAAGTCCTTCGCTCCCTCACTTAGTCATATTTCGGAACAGATGGCATATTGGCAATCTGCTTTCCCCACACCAGTTATCCCGAATTATTTTCCTGCTCTAGTCCAACATGGAGCTCGTCCCACCTCTCAGAGGACCATTGTGAAAGTGAAATCAGATGTCCCGGGCGTAAAGGCGCTTGAACACCTAACGCGATCTTTGGACCTGTCAATGTATGCCGCCCTTTTAGCCTGTTGGGCAACCGTACATGCCCGCTATACGGCCTGCGGTACGGTAATCTTTGGGTTATGGCACGCGGGTCGCACAGGATCCTTTCGCAACATTGACAAACTTGCCATCCCCTGCATGAATGTTCTCCCAATACATGCAAACGTTTCAAATGACTTATTCCAGACTGCGCTTCGTTTACAAGAGGACCTCCTCAAACGTACCGCTGTAATACAGCAAACCAAACTCGAGGATATCGACGCATGGGTAGCTAATGGGACTGAACTACCGTTAACAAATGTCTTTATCAATGTCTTCAGAGCTTCTCAGGGCACTTCAGATACCCAATTCTTCAAAGCTGTTGAGGTACGGTCTGATTTGCTCAGTGGAATTGCGTAAATGAATCATCTTCAAACAGGTAGACTGCTCTGCATCAGATTCGGCGACCATAGCATCCGACGAGGAGTCGGTCATCGATGAACTTCCTGTTGCACGACTAATCAAGGTTCGTCTAAAGTTAGTACATGTAAGGCGGATCCAAGCTGACGGCTCCCGCCTGCAAGGATGATGTCATGATTGACATTGTGATCAATGAACAACTTGATACTTTCACGATGTCGGCAGAGACTGCGCGAGAGCTCGTGGACGAGGACCACGCTATGGAATTGATCAAGACCTGGTCTGCAACAGTCGAGAGATTTCTGTTGTTAACTATGAATGACGCGTGATCAGTCCCTCTACTCACAGCTCCGAGATGTGAATACCGACCATGGATGAAGAACTCCTGTAGACTACACTGTCAGTGTATGGCCCCTGCGCGCTGCGGCGAGACATGCGGTTTGCATACCCTGTAGCCAATTAATTTAAATTCCCACATCTTGTAATTTCTCATTTGATGAAGCCATCTGGTTCTTCCACCCCAATACTTCATGGTGCCTCCCCCCTACCTCTGGTCAGAGACCTCGTCACGCTTGAGGAAATATGTCGCTGCAGAGGAGTTTGTTTGATGGTGTATATCGTTACGCAGTCAGCGTTTCACACATGACCGACATGTCCAACGGCACCAGATGGGTAGGTAGTGACTAGCTCGACGGGATTCTACTACCTTTTATGACCGGTTTGCAGATCGATCCACCTGCGAGGATAAAGACGTCGGCGGCGAGCACAGGATGACTCTGAACCCTGATACACGTTCATTTGAGAAACCTTCCACGTGGGTTGAATAGATGGGTTGTGGAGATGGGGGTGAGTATGTGGTGTTGGAAACGAAGCCCAAGTCCAATCTCCATTCCACCCATTCCTCTCACCATCCACTAGCCAGCACTGTCATTTGATCATCCATCGACAACATCCGTGGTTTGCTTTGATGTCAGTGCTGTCCATTTGCCGTGTTTGTACGGTGCTGATCACGGCGATTCATATTGGCATCCCCACGCCAATGTGGCTTGGAAGAGCTACGGCAAGCCACGGTACAACGGCACGACAGGTAGCCATATTTGAATATATTTGGATGCCAGCATTGGTGATATGGTACACACGGATACCTGGTGCATGACCTGCGGAAACATCACCTGTAGAATAGTACCCAGAATTCATCGTAATCCATCTTTTCAGCATCTGAATAATCCGAGAAATCCTGAAAACAGCTCGGGTCGTCAGCCAGACAGCTACTGGACTAATCTAGTTTTTCTTGTTTGGCCTCAGGCGAAGATGTTTTAATCTTCTGATGCGCAAATAATCTCCGTTTGCAAACGGCGGAATGCACTCTTCCCTTCCCAGTAGCACATCGGCGTGTGCACGCCAAGCTCAAAGGTGAATGCGCTCGGTCCTCGTCCCATTTTGTCTTTCGATTGGCAGGCAATGTCATAAGTTGCGCGACACAACGGTGGTGCGGAGGCAATCCGTATGTTAAAATTGATTTCGGAATTATGTGATTTTCTTCAGAATGGACACTGGGCCAACTTCGTCTCCATTATATTCCCAGTCTCGCTTGAAGAACTGGACGACCCCGTGGGAACGAGCTCATGGGGTGTGTAAACGACTTTGGCCAGTCATCAAACTCAGCGAAGGTAAGCCGGGCTGCCGAGGTGGGGAGGGTTAGATCATCGACGTCGTGGAAATACCCATAGCATAGGTCCGAGTTCGCGTACCACCGGTACATTATGGCTTCAGTCAATTCTGAGCTACTCCGTTTGTCGATATCGCACGTATTAACCTAGACCTATATCACGCTTTGCTCGCTCGCAGCTCTTGAGAGAAGTGTTTGGCAATCAGTGCGTTTTCGTATGGCAGTTCTGATGAACGAAGTGCACCGTTGCAGGTGCTTCTATCTCTGTGAAAAGCACCTCCTGCCACAAGTCACTCGAACAATGCGGCCGCATTGCATACTTGGTGCTCGATAGCCCGGAACCGATATCTTGTCTTCCAGGGTGACCTCCTTATCCTCGAAGTCAAGAAGAGCTCGCACATTGATTACTTGCATGGTACTGCAGTCAGAGAATATATTGACAGATGCACGAAATACTCGTACTTACGAAGAATAATATATCGGGTGATAGTGCGAAATTGCACTGGAGAGATCGGAGGATGCGGATATTGAATAAATAATATGGCCAGTCGCACAGGTACAAGACCACTTCCGAACTTCTCACAACGGGCGCTCAAGGGCCAACACCGTGGACAATCTGGATGCTTTCCAATTTGTACCCACCACCACGAACACATACAATTCCACTGAGCCCCAGCTAACCACTTGTATGCTCAGATGCATAACAGCCCATTGGCAAGAGGTAGGGACTCAGATGGCACTGTATGCCGTGGTGGAGGCTGCACAGCATTTTCCTTCAATGTGGTTGTGTTGCTGTTGACATTCGTCGCGAAATTATCTTGGACATCGGTCCAAGGAAAAAAATTTTCTACGGGTCTGCGGCTACTTGGGAAAGGAAAGGACTCCATTCATCCGAGGAAGAGAGCGAGGAATTGATATGAATCAAAATAAGAGCCAGTAGTGCAGCACTCTGGTTACCCGGTAAAGTCACCGCTACCCAGGATGGAGCCAGACGCACATTGGCAGTCTACTCTCTCCGCCACTTTGCATCTTCCTAGATTCTTTGGTCCAGATCTCTATTATTATGGAGAATATTGCCATTTGGGCAAATATATCTCCATATTTTGGGGCTTCGATCCGCCGACGAACAGAACGTAAACGCAGCTACAGAATACGCATTGCAGGTGCTAGCAGTTTGTGAGACGTTAGAAGCAATAAAATGGGCTCTGGCGCAAAGAAGGCGGGGGTTGTGTAGACACGTAAACGACGAAAGGACTGGGAAAAGACCACTGCGACTGCGAGCAGGAGCCTAAAGGTTGCTTGGTGAGTCTGTAACCATGGCCCAAGGCTTGTTGTGTCTCACGGCCGCAGTGCTCACCGAAGTCCTCTCAAGGCTAGGGAGATTATGCGGAAATTCCTGATGAGCTCCGTGTCCCTTGTGGCATGCACATAGACAAATGGAGACATTCGCAGATATTTTTTTTTACCGAATCTATTGCTGACCTAATGCAATAGTGTCGGTCGTTGGTTGTTAATATATGTGAGTCATAACTTAAACATGTGCTGCGCAGGTGGCCCTTCTATTACAGATGTATACACCCATCTAATAGGCAGTACGTTTACTCCAACCTGCACGCCAGAGTTGCTCCAAGTTTGCGCCGGGTCTTCTGAAGTATCTAGACGCGTAGTACGGTGCTCATATCCAACTTCTACCTTGCGTCTGCCTCAAGGTTCATGTGCCTAGCTTCTCATCCAGCAATCCAGCGCCCGTCCATCAGCTTGAACCTTTACAAGAAAGAAAATGTCGCTGATGAATCTGAGCATCAACAGTGAGTACGCAGTGGACAGCACAGTGCATTTCCAGTCCATGGTCTGGCAAACTCATGTTGACGGGTTCCTAGTTCTTAAGGCCGAACTTCCACCATTTTCCAATACATGGTCCAAATGTTTCATCGAGATCAGCGTCGATGGCAGCTCCAGCACAGTAAAAACAAAATCGACGAAGCAGGCGGGTCGACATGAGTGGGACCAGACGTTGGAAGTGTAGGTGGCGTGTTCCACTCCATGCGTTACCAACAGTGATCTGGGATCACCCTTTTCCCTAGGCCTGCGAGACGAGACGGCAGCACTCTGCGTTTCGAGCTCAGACGCAAAGGCGTGGTGCCAGTGCTTCCAACGCAGTCGGTTGCTCATGTGGAGGTGCACGTTTCAGAGCTGATAAAGAGTGGGTATTCCTTCGGTCGTGTTCATTCACTGGCTCACAATCACCTTTCATAATACAAGAGCGCTCTGAAGATATCCGTCTACATCTCCGACCGACATCAAACAGGCTTTCTAGCAAATTCGACGGGGACCCACCTTGGCTACTCTTTATCCAGGTCATGGCTAACGATGTAAACGTGGGAATGGCATTCCAAGAGCCTCACATACCAGAGTCCGTCAAGGAACTTGTTACTAAGCTCGAAACGTTCATGCAAGCTATGGATGCAGTCGCTCAGGTAGGTCTTCCTCTGTCCCTGTCCGGTGTCGTCCATTGCTTAACAGTCTACAGTTGCATCCATATGTGTTAGTTACATGGAGGACTGCTACAGCATTCTACTCGGTATCACATTCCGTTGTTTTCATTATAGTGCACTTGCTTACAAATTCCTGAGATTCTGCAATCCCAAGTTAATCAAGACAGTGCCCTTGCTACCCTCGCAAGGCTTATGAACGACGCGTATGCGTTTGTTAATACTGTCAAGTCACTACCAGAGAGGATACCTCAACTCGAAGATACCATTCGGAAACTGCTTCGTCAGACTGTGGAATGTATCATGTTTATCCGAGAATATAACGGACATGGGTTTTCCAGTATGTTGACTGAGAACACTATCATGTGCATTATACGAGCTCATGTATGTCACAGAACGTCTAGTTCGTACCACTCGGACGAGTGAACAAATCAACGAGTTCTCAGAAAGCTTCACAAGGCTCAAGAGTGCCTTAGATGGAGGTTTGGCAATACAGACGAGCATTGTCAGTTTCCGTATCGCTGAGAATGTCAACCGTTTCAGTGAGGAGTCGACATTCAATTTGTTGGCGTCTGCTAATACCACCAACCAGTCAATACGCAAAGCTTGATGAAACTCAATCCCGCAGATATGGACGACCCATTTCGGCCGGAGTGTCTGCCAGAGACCCGTTTGGGCATCATTGGCGAGATATCTAACTGGGTCACCGACCCGACAATCAAGTACAACGTTTTCTGGCTGCACGGATTTCCCGGAGCGGGAAAGAGTACCATTGCCACTTCTGTTGCGAACATGTTCAGGGACATGCGCCGGCTCGGTGCTTTGATGTTCTTCACGCGTGGAGTCGAGGCCCGGAGCGATCCAGCTGTACTCATTCGAACGATTGCCTACCAGCTAGGCGAATTCGACCCTCGCATTTGCGAGAAAATATCACAAGTCATTGCGGACATGCCAAGCATCAAACAGGCACCCTTACGCGTACAATTTCAAAAACTGCTGGTTGAACCGCTAGCGTCTAACGAGGAATTCCAAAGCGAGGGCCCTGTCTTGATTGTTATCGATGCGCTAGATGAATGCGGGCGAACGGGAAATACTCGGCAAGAACTGCTACGAGTGCTTGCGGTTGAGAGCAGCCATCTCCCATCCACAGTGCGGATCTTCGTGACGAGTCGCGCAGAAAAAGACATCCAGAACGCCTTTTCAAAGGAAAGCCACATTCACAGGCGCGAACTCGACATTGGATGCCCGGTCAATGCCAAGGACGTTAGGGCATACATACATAACAGAATGGTATCCATCCGTGAGCAGAATGTGTACCTCGGACTGCCAGATGACTGGCCGGGGGACTCTGCGGTGGATTCTCTGACAAAACGCGCATCTGGCCTATTCGTTTGGGCATCCACGGCGTGCAGGTATGTGGAAAATGGACAAGACCCTAAGGAACGCCTCTCCGAGCTCCTGCAATCCAAAATCCATGAGGATTCGGAATCTGCGCTGGACAGCATTTATATCACCGCTCTAGACGCTGCCGGGAAGTGGGACGACCCCGTATTCGCAGCCGACTTTAGGGAAATCCTGGGCATGGTAATCGTAGCGAGCAATCCGTTAACAGCCCAAACGATCGATATACTCAACGCTGACTTCGCCAACAGCAGAAGGAAGCGGCCATGTCTGCACACTGTTCAACATCTAGGCTGCGTTTTACACTGGGCGGTGGACAAACCTATCCGTGTAATGCATCCTTCGTTTGCTGATTTTATCACAGAGCGTCGACGTTGCGGCCGTGATGCTTGGTACATTGATAAACGATACCACCACCTTCGCCTTGCGCAGCAGTGCATGGCTAGGTTGGGGAACACGTTACAGAAGAATATACACAAGCTAACGCTGTCGATGTCTTTCGAACCGAAAGATCTTCCTGAAGACATTGCATATTCATGCAAATATTGGATTGACCACTTATGCGAGGTTGAGTGCAGTGAAGCTTCGCTGGGTCAAGCGATCACTGCATTCTTACATCAGCACTTTTTGCACTGGGTCGAAGCGATGTCGGTCATAGGACGGCCGAGGCAGACAATCACGTCGATGGATAGACTGAAGGATTGGGTCGATGTCAGTGTGGCTCGCCACTCCACTTCATTTATATATCATTTTATTTACCCACTTCTACAGGTCAACTTTGCCCTCGACGAATCGCTGCGGTCGTTCGTTAGGGACGCTAACCGCTTCTGTCAGGCGTATGCACCCGTATTCGAGCAGCATCCACTGCTCGTCTATCAAAGTGCACTTCCATTCACCCCTACATCTTCCATCATATACAGAACCTTTAACGACGACGCCCTCCCCCAGGTCAACGGATTCCGTGACCAGTGGTCTCCACTTCTCAGTGAATTTAGTCTACCAGGCAAAGAAGTTACGTCACTTTCCTGCTCACCTGATGGGAGATACATTGTCTCTGCCACTACGCAGGTCGTATCGGTATATGACTCGACTTCCTATGAATTACTCACGAAGGTACCATTCGCTGGCCAGCAAGCTGTGAAATTCGTTAAGTTCTCGCCGGATAGTCAGAAGGTCGCGAGCTGTCACACTGATAGATCCGTGAGGCTATGGGATGCACTTTCTGGGAAGGAGACTGTGCCAACAATGGAACAACACACTGGTGCTGTATACGCGCTCGCGTTCTCGGAAGACGGTACACGACTTATATCCGGAGGGCAGGACCAGAAGATTATGGTCTGGGATGCAGAGACTGGAGAGCTGACATGTGAGCTGGCGGGACATACGAAAACGATCCTTTGCCTTGCATTTGCTCCAACAGGGACCCGCTTCGTTTCTGGTTCCCGCGATAGCTCCATACGCAGATGGGATGCAGCTACATCCCAGGCAATTTTACCACCCATAATACATCATGAAGGAGGTGTTACTGCTCTCACATATACCCCAGATGGTCAGCTTCTCATCTCTGCTTCTGACCACAAATTCATCTATGTCTCTGATGCTGAGACTGGCACATTGCTACGCTTTCCTGGAAATCCCGACCTGCCATTTATTCTCTCTGGACACAAGAGTGCAATATACTCAATTGCAATCTCCCCCAACGGCACTCTACTTGCATCAGCATCCAAAGATACCACCGTGCGTCTTTGGGACATCCATAAGGGAGTGGAGCATACTGCGCTTGTGCGGCAGCACCGCCTCCAACTCCGTTGCGTCGCATTTACTGCAGATGGCCAGCGTATTGTCACGGCATCATCTGGTGACCCTGTTGTGCGTGTTTGGGATGTCGAATCAACCGGGAGCATGGGTATCCCACGACGTCACAAAGGCTTAGTTGGGTCTTTGGCATTTTCGTCTGATGGAAAATACCTTGTATCGGGAGGCAAGGATCAGCGAGTACGGGTGTGGAATGCGGAGACCGGTGAAACAACTATGGAGTTTGTCCTTGAGCAGGGCGTGTACCAAGTCGGATTCTCGGAGGATGATTCGAAGATTGCTGCCACAGATGACAAAGGCGCCACCTTTACCTGGAACGCAGCGACCCGAGAGCCGCTGATGACAAGTCCTGAAGATGCACCACATAAATACGACAAGTCTAGAGGCTTACTGGCGCTCGTCAGGAATCGGTGGATCGTGGATGCGCGGACGGAGGTTGTACTCTCCATCTTACCCAGCATGTCCCCTGTAAAGTCAAGTGTGTCTTACGGGGACAGGATTGCGATTGGAACGGCGAATGGGGGTATTGTCATTATGAGGATTCCCCTCAATAAGGGTGTTTGAATACCAGTCGGAGTACTACCTGTGCTGGTGGCGAACCTGTCAGATTTATTCCTATGACGTGATTAGCAGATGTATTTATAACGTGCCTGTACTTTATTACTCGTGCTGCAACACTGGACCCCTGTTCAAATGTTAAACGTACTATTAGTCTAAGTGTTGTATTTCACTGCGTCTGGTACCTTCAAGGCTCTCATTATTCTGTCTCATGTGCCTGGTCAATCGGTCAACGACCCAGCTGTCCGTGAACAGCTGTGTCGTAAGCGCTAGCTGACTCGACCGCGGCAAATAATTCTTTACCGAGTCTCCGCACTGACCACACTTTGCATGGGTGGCATACCATCTTCTGGGCTGTGGATGGTATCAATAGGCTATCATTGCACCACTTCATCCTCAAGCTCAAGGTTAAATGTGGCCCTTCAATACCATCCACCAAGGGTCCTTCATATCCACAGACGACGTAAGCGCTGAATATGACTTCATCATCGTTGGTGGTAAGTCGTGTCGACTGTACACTAGTTCATGACTAAAGTTTTTTTTTTTCGATAGGCGGCAACGCCGGATGTGTCTTGGCCCGCCGCTTGAGCGAAATCCCTTATAAGACTGTGTTGCTGGTCGAACGGGGTGATGGTGACGATTCGTAAGCCAGGACTGTATCACTTCCTAGCCAACTGCGGCACTGAGCGCTCAGGACGGTAGATGGCTTGACCGTACACCGCTCACTTCGACCTACCACTTTTCGAATGGAAAACACAGCGACGTTTTTACTAGCGTTTTTGAGGAAAAACTCGGTCGTCCAGTCTCCTGCGTAACCGGGTTGGGTCTTGGTGGGAGCACCCGTATCAACGGCATGCAGTACACATGCGGTGTACCTGCGGAGTACAACTCTTGGAATCGATCTGGCAGGGTCGGGTGGTCGTATAACGAACTCAAGGATTTCTTCAAAAAATCTCAGACTTGGTTTGGACCAGTGCCGCAAGAGTACCATGGCCTCAATGGTGCGTGTACGTCAGGTGAAACTTCACAACTTGTTCACGTGCTGCTCTTAGGTCCGTTACACGTACAGTCTTATGAAGGGTACAACTACAAGTGTTTGGAAATGTAAGCGGTAATGAAAATTTGTCTTGCGGCGAAGACGAGACTAGTGTTTCCTAGGACTGAAACCGCCTGTCGGAGTGTTCCTCTACCTAGCATTAAGGATATGCACTCTCCAACTGCACTGAGCATTGGCTGGAACAAAATGCAATATACGATCGACTCGTCCGGATATCGCCACTCTGCGTATAGGGCATACCTGCCTCCGGAGATCCTGACCTCTAGGAAGGATAGACTTCATGTGTGCACGGGTGCGCTGGCACGTAAACTACTCTTCACGAAGGATAGTGACAACGGTTCAATACGGGTGCATGGTGTTGAAATCCAGGGCACTGGATCCGAGACGGCGCCTATCAGTGTCCGCGCCAGATCCGAGGTGATATTGGCCTGTGGTGCTCTCCGAACGCCCCAGCTTTTGTTGCTCAGGCAAGTCCGCATCATAGAGTAATGTGCGTTCGGGGACCGATAATCTGAGATATAGCGGGATCGGGCCACATGAGCACCTTCAAGAAATGGGTGTGGATATTGTTTTGGAATTGCCAGGGGTTGGAGCGCACCTTGTAGGTGAATTCTATCCTCGACTAAAACACGATCTCATAAGAATATTGCAGCAAGACCACCTGATTGTACCTACCGGCTACAACTGTCCGCTTTACGATTCTTTATGGGCTATGGTCGTGCGTCCGATGGTCCTTATCCGCGAATTCTACCGTTACCTCCGGTACGGCACTGGCTGGTTCCTGGGCACGATAGTAGAGTTGGAGATATTTGGGCTTTCCTCACTGGTCGCTAAAGACGGTCGAATAGGGCCAATTCCGAAAGAGCGAGAAGATCCTTCCGATCCGGAGAACATCCCCGACATCGCCATCCTTGTTGTAAGTAAAGATTAAATGGTTTGGTTAACAACGCTTCTCACGATTGAGGACAGTCCTGTATCTCGGACCCCCAGGCACCGGGGGCCGACAGGTCAAAGGGGTTGTTTGGTCTGAATGCCGCCCTACTCAAGGCAACTTCATGCGGCTACGTTCGTCTGCGATCTCTCGACCCGAAGGACGCACCGCTTTGCAAACTAAACTATCTGAGCACCCCAGAAGATAGGAACGCTCTTCGTTCAGCGTTACGGATGACATTGGAAATTGCGCGGAACATGCGTGCTTCGGGATATCAACTCACGGAGACTCATGTACCCATCTCTCTCGAAGACGGCGATCTGGATGCCTTCATTAGGGCTAAGGGAGAGACGATGTATCACTACGCCAGTACTTGTCGTATGGCTCCCCTCAGTGATCCCAGACCCGGAGTAGTCGATGATCAACTGCGGGTGCACGGAATAGCAAACCTGCGAATAGCTGATGCAAGTATCTTCCCGTCCGTCCCTGCCACGCATCCTCAAGCCCTTGTTTATGCAATCGCGGAGAAGTGTGCAGATATGGTTATGCAGGGCTGTGGCTCCCGGAGCTGAACCGGACCTGGTTCACGCATCGCTCTTCGTGTTTCTCTATTTTTAGATGCTAACTGCTAACAACGGGTGGGATCAAGAAACCTATGTGCGGTGGATTGGATACATATTTTCTTCGGATAGGAAAACAGTACCCTCCATACTCGTGATGTAGGTGTCAGAGCAACTATGAGTGTGTTGTTTGTTTTCTCTATACTTTTAAGCACCGGACCACTGTGGCAATTGTGTCCACTCCGTTATGCTGTGCAGCTGCAGAGTGGTGGCCGTGTCTACCCCCGATCGATCTGCAACGAATGCGGTATGGCTCAGTTTGTCCTCTGGAGCTAAGATTTATGTCGGATATTTTAAGAACCTAGAATCTTCTTCTACTCCACTCCCATAGAATGCGCCCACTTTTATGGAAGGCAGCTCGTCAAATGCTCATGCAGGTCAAGGGTTAGAAACATATGTACAAGCGAATTATGTCATATATTCATTTGACCAATTACTACAGCGTGCGTAGAAGAGCCTGAATT
>JADGIP010000475.1:0-17093 GCA_016618355.2 Astraeus odoratus | reverse complement strand
CCTTACTGGAGAAATATCTCTGGAGATGAGACCAGAGGATAGTGTCCACTATGTGGTGAAGATGAGTCAATGCAACATATTCTACTAGAATGCCATGAGTCCCCCTTCATTAAGATAGTCTGGGAACTTGCAAGTGAATTATAGTGCAAAATGGAGGAAACATGGTCAGAACTGTCCTTTGGACTACTCCTTGGTGCTGACTTATCCAACTCCTTAAGCCACATTAAATACAAGAAAAAGGGGAAAAACAGGCTCTTTTCCATCTTAGCTCTTGAGTCAACCCACCTGATCTGGAAACTCCACTGCAACTGGACCATTGAACACCAAAGTGAGCTAACAAAACTCCCAAGTAAGGAGGAAATACATAATAGATGGGTCAACTCCATCAATTTGTGTCTCAAATTTGACAAACTACAGACTGATATCAAAAGGTATGAGAGTAAAGCTATTAGCTCTGCTCTGATCCTCAAGACCTGCAGTGGCCTCCTGCTACATGAAGAAAATCTCCCAGATAATTGGATCTGGTAGTCAGGGGTTTTAGTGAGTATTACACCTCACAGGCCTTGAGGGCAAGAAAGATAACCCTCAGTGAGGTGTGGAGTCCCACACTACCAAAAATGGTGTGCATAAAAGCATTTCCCCTGGGTACACTTATGGGTTATGGATATATGTTACTATGCTACTTTCTTCTGGGTGAAAGCCCCAACCCTAGCATGCTTTTATGGGGCTGATTTTATCAGTTGCCTTTGTAGCAAATACACCTACCAACAAAAAAAAGTCACATCTAGGATCACATGACCACAGAAGATTTGCCGCTGAGCTACAAGACCGGACTTAGGCGACCTGTCAGGACAAGGGACACCCGCTATGGCCCCATGGCAACTCCCATAAACATTTAACAAGTACCAATACTCAGGGTGCTTGCTGCTTACACTAGTAGTCACCAGCCAGGATAGCATCTAGTACAACCTGAACTACATTGGTCTCCGAATAAGTTGAACAATGAGACCACTGGTAGCTAGGTACAGCCCAGAATGCTTGAGGACAAAACAGTTACCTGCAGTTAGGGGCCAATCTGAAACATGACATCAGTTGTATGAAATAGGCTGGGATAAATGAGCCGCAATTACCATGGGCCCAAGAGCAAGCTAGATAGGGTAGTCGAAGGGATTGATGAACAGAACAATTCGGCTCCTTGCGAAGTACCGGATGGAAGCAGTAAAGCTTTCTCTGTGCGAGCCCATTTCTTGCCACTACCTTGCGATCACTAATAGTAGAGTCAAGTTCCAAGATAAAGAGATGCAGGACTGTGGCAACAGAAAGCAGGGGAGGACAGACAACGCCGTTTCAAACCCAGATCTATGGCAAACATCTCTTTGAATTCATCATAGTTTCCTTGGAGAAGATAGGCCAGCTGAGGAATTTGTACTTTCCTAGCTGTGATAGATTTCACCTTTCATCCATAGATTGTACCATCATTAGGAAAGCCGGTCATACACATAACTTGCAATATTCCTCCATGGACCCAACGTCCTGACGCAAATCCGCACGCACTAGTGTCTCTCGTTTTGTTTTCTCTGTACCTCCGATTGCCTACACGAAGGAGTCATTTTCAAGGTGAGGCTCTCTTGCGGTGGGTCAATGCATTAGGGACCACTCTCACTACAGATGTCCTCAGGAAAGTGCTGTATACAAACTGGCTTATGATCTTGCAGCCTATGCGGAACCCGAAGTCCTAATCCAACTAGCTGGTGTAGCATTGGGGTTAGAGCTGCTCATGGATTTGTGTTCAGCACACTCGAAAAGTTATGTCGCCACTTACCTGGCAAGTATGCTATGAGTTTCACCTAGTGGGTCTCAGGCTGGGAAGTTCGAAACAAATTTGAAATATCCGAGGTAAATGCGGTTCCTGAGCTGGAGGGGAACCCTTTGTAGATATAACATGGCAGAGACAATAAAAATACAGGAGGAAAATGAGCCCTGACAAGTAAAAATACAACATGGGAGAAACCGGAACACTTCGTCTGACGAGTTGGGCGGCATTAAAATTCTGGCGCATATCAAACTTCAGCCTTGAGTGCACAGGTTGCAGAGGAGGGGGATGAAATTACCGCCGCCGGCATCGTTGTCGTCATCACAAAAGCCGCGAAGCTGTTTGTAACATTGTCAGTGACGTGACCCAGTTACGGTAAGCCTTAGCACATTATTACATAGCTACTACTTTGTACTCGCCGCGATAACTGTGCTTCACGTCCTACTTATCCATACCTCTGGAGCCCGACTGTCACCAACCGTTGTAACTCTTATTCCTCATACTCCGTTTCCTCAGGCCTTCAACTATTGTTCTGATGGCCTCTGCCGTGGGTTCTGCAACAACGGCGACAGCCAGCAGCCAAGACCCAAATATCCTTGTCGATCTTCCAAATAATGTCAATGATTGGAATGTGGACCACGTTATAAAGTTCCTCATGGCGAATAAAGATGTGTACCTGCTCAAGGACAATGTCATACAAGCCGTCTCCTCGTCTCACCTGTTATTCGATGCAATGACGCCCAACCAACGCTGTTCCAATGCCTTTTCTATCTTGTCTAGCTTGCTCACCACCAGCATGACTGTACCTCTGTACCGTCATCATTTCCAGCACCACCTGATAGTGATGGAGATCCTTCATACCGCGGTGGGAGACCGAAACGAAAGGCATCCAGTCAGGGTGCTAGACTCAACATGCTAAAAGGGGATATGAGACGCGGAATACAGGTGGACGAAACAAAGTGACTATTCATTCATGTCATCCATTGGAAAAAGAAGATGATGTTACGTTGGAATTTTTTGACTGGGGAAGCTTCAAAGCCGTCGATGTCCTTGGAGATGGCCGAAGTGGCAGTATCCGAACTATAAGGAGGAATTACTCAACGAGGTCAAGGTATATCACGCCTTGAAAGACCTGCAGGGAGATTACATTCCGAAGTTCAAGGGTGCTGGATACACCGCTGGCGGGCTGTTTGCCATTGCAGCAGATATTGTTGGTAAGCCCCTAGAGAATGCAGGACCCTTGAGTGATAGGGAACATCTCATGATTTGAAGACCATTGAAATCTATCATGGCTTTGTCCACAACGACGTTCAGAAGGAGGATATTCTGATTCAATGCGACAACCGTCAATTCTCTGCTTATCTCATCGATTTTGCGTTCTCGAAGCAGGGCAGTGAGCGCGCTTTCCGGGAGATTGGTGTGGCTTCTCGAACAGTAGCTAGGATCTGATGTTCAGTTCTAAGGTTTCCTCAGACTTTGTATGGGAGCCGATAATTCAATCCTAGATCGCCTTGGTTAGTTTCTGTCGGCCTGGTCATCCCGGCAAATGCCTGGCCCACTCTGTACGTTTCCTGCCAGCATATATTCCGCTCGCCATTATCATTAAATGTTAAATCCGGACATTGGAAATACTGACACTTGTGTATTTATAGCTCGGATATTTAATCATCGCGTATTCATGTTTTTGTAGTTGCGAGGTCGTTTGTGTGATGTATTAGTCGTCGATGATCGTGTGTAGGTATGTAGTCTATGGTACAACAATGATGTGCATCTCTCGTACACATCCTCGTCCCAAACAAATCGTCACGAGTGGTGTTGTCTAAGCGGCGCTATAATTTACAACAGTTCATGGCCGCCTCCACGACAGCTCGCCCGACATCGACGCACGCGACGCTGTCCGCTGGTGCGACGGGTGGTGATGCGGATGCGGATGGCTACTAGCGGAAGACAGCACACCCTCCTGACGAGCGCGCCACTCTCGGGCCTTGCGCCTCCTCCGGCTCAACACGGCCTCTGGGGCGGCTGCGCGCATGGCCTCTACGTCCCCCTGAGGGAGCTTCGCGAGCGGCGACGAGGCCAGGCCGACCAAGTCCTCTAGCGAGTATATCGGTACTGGACGCGCGTGGTGAACACGTGGACAGACAGACAGGAGAGGTACTCACGAGTGTGGGTCGACGAGGAACTGGACGAGGCTGTCGTCAGCTCGGAGGGTGCAGGCGAAGAAGCCCTCGACGAGCCCGAATAAGCGTAGTACGGGCTAGGGGGGCTGATCCCCCGCGACATTTGAGCACGCCTGTGGACCGGGATGTACAACTCGCGCATCGGGGAAGACATCGACGTAGGATATGTGCCAAGATGACCGAGGATATCTTTGTATCTGGGGGACTGCTCGCTGAAGAACCCTGTGAGGGAACTGGTGCTGCTTAATATATGTCTAGCAGGACGTCTGTGGTGGTACGTGGCCAAACGCTGCTCAGCATGTCATCTACCCCGCCACTTGCTGCAGATGGCGAATCCATGTTGGTCATGGAGTTGGGTGGACTGTTTCTCCGTGCTGTGAGACGACTCCAGAAAAACATGGAACGTCCCTGTCGTGGAAATATTCCAAATGGCGCAAACATGCCACATAATCACATCCATTACGTCATCGTCTACATGGCGCCAGTGCAGGATAGTATTGTGTCAAGACGATCGAGGAGGGCTGCAGGTGAATATGAGGTAGATACGGTACACGATGAGGGCTACAAGGATAGCTAGAATTTGGAGAATGTCATCCACGTACTCACGCGTCGACGAACTTCTTCACGTTCTCCAACCACCTCACGTACTCCTGCCAGACACAGCAACGTCAAAACCAGGACAACATCCAGCCAAGCAAACCATCCACACACCTTTTGTTCTTTGAATTCCGAGTATTCAGGGATGAACATGGCTAGGCTCTCGTTGATGCCACGTTCCTGCATGAACTTCTCAAACTCCTCCTGGACGGACACGTCGAGCGTCTCGAACTGCGGGCCGATGTACAGCCCACGGCGCTTCCAGTCCGCCTCGGCAGTGAGGTCGATGCCCAACTTGGCGTCCGGGTAGTACGAGACGTTGTCCACGATGAACGCGCCGTCTTGGCACATCGTGTCAGCGTTTATGGAACCGGCCACGTTGTCCTGAGGTTGAACGTTGGTCCATGGGCAGTACCTGACGTCTGCCAGAAACGCGCACCTTCGTGATAGAGAACGACACGCGAACGGGGTAAGAGTGGACGCCGTCGTGGTCCTCGGAACCGTCCTCTTCCTCCTGGCCAAATTCGGGCTCCTCCGCCGTCTGGATATCGGCGATGGAAAACATGACACGGATGCTATGCGCAAGGGGATCCGCCCGTCAGGTAAGAAGGAAATAAGGGGGCTCGGGAACCGCAGACGCACTTCTCGTTGCCGAACTTCCGCGTTAGCGTGACTTCGTCGTTGCCCTCCACGTCCTCGACCTGCTAGCGTAAGCACCGTCTGCCAAAGCGAGGGGAAGGCATATCACCTGCCAGAGACCCTGCTGCTTGAACGTCGTCAAGAACTCCGGCTCGGCCTCGTTCGAGGCTTCTTTCTCGTACTTGAGCTCCTCGGCGAGCTTCTGCGACAGCAGGACGTCCGCTGCGACACGTCAGTCGTAAACGAGCAGTCGGGAGAAAAACGACGCACACGAGCCCTCCGAAAGCCGTGCAGACGACACCGAAAACGCCCTCGTCGCTGTCCCACAGCTCAGACGGGGCGAGGCCCACGCTCGCATCGACATGTGCAACGGCGTGCTACGGAGCGCAGGGCGTGCGAGTGCACGCGAGGAAGCGGCAGTAAGCTGGCGAAGAGCGCGAACGGCAGACATGGTTCTCTCTGTCGTGAAGCGTATATACGGGCGAGGCTGTGGACGTTCGGAGGTCAAGACAGGAAATGGACGGAAACACCACACAGCGAAAAAGTCAGTAAGTCAATTTTTAGCCGATTGTTTGGCAAGAGCTTTGGAAATAAACAACCGCTTCCCCATTAGGAAGGCAAGACGCAACCCAGCGATGCTCGAGTCTCAAAGAATACTTGCAGCACCGACGGTAGGTACATACGGTCCCAGACGATACTCTAATCCCCAGGTAAGCAAGCGGGGAGGTCAGACTAGAATGGGAAAGATGTATTACGTGGGTCCGGCAACTCATTAGGAGGCAGAGTGCGCCACTTTGGTGCAGCTTGGACTTTTTAAGGCCGAAAAACAAAGTTCGTGGCCAGGACCTCTGCTACCTGTTGCAGGGAAATGCGTTCCCTGAAAGACCATCTATGAATACTCTGAGATCATCGCATTTGATGATTTCTGTAAACCCGAGGTACGAGCAAAACCCCTCGAACACTTCGGCCAGGGGAATGCGGATCACCGCGAGAATTGGCCGCTATACCTTTCGCTTCCGGCATGTACGGCGTAGGCGCAAGCATCCCATTTGACAAAAAGAGAGAGAGCACTGGTCGTAAAGGGTCGCTGAAGGCACCAAAAAATGAGGAAGATACGGAACAGGTGAGAAAGGAACTGTCTACTCTAGGAACTGGGCTTACTAGCTCATACAGGATGGCACCCATCCAGGCTGTCATTATACTCAGACAGGTTGACTCCAGCAGCCGCTGACATGGCAGGAACACCGTGAAAGTCCAGCGACAACCTACGCGGTGTCATCCAGGGAGGCTCCACAATACAATCGCAGTGACAGCTCAATTGAATAGGGCTCGCGCACCTGGATCCATGGACAGGCTACTGCAAGCTTGGGGACTCGAAGCCCACGAAAACCAAACACACACACATGTATTGCACACCACGGTGCCAACTATCCTACAAATAGACTACCCCCAGCAAAGTATCGAGAAAGGAAAAACGAAGCAGCCACATCCAGATTGGTTCATCAAACTGGTATATGGGAAGAGAAGGAAGAGAGCGTCATGGAGGGGAGGCAGGGGTCCAGCGTAATTCAAAAAAAGAAAGCATAGAGCGTCAAAAGTAGGGGGGGGGGAATCGCCAGATGTTTAATGCCTCCGCATATTGTTTGCCCACCCAAGGGATCCCAAGAACACCGCTCAAGAGCACAGCACTGTTATCGCACGCAAGCCACCCACACCGTTTGAGATCCAATTGATGGACAAAGAAATTTGGAGCGGTTAAACATTCGGGAATACGTAAGATGCGGGGCACAAGCCCAACTTGTATGAACAGTAAAACCGAAAGAGACAAAATATACATTCACAGCATAGATGGCGGGGCGTTGGCAGGAAATGAGGGACTTGTCTATTAAAGTTGACGAATGAGAGTCACAGCATGATCCGCGTGGATTAGCGACCGTTCAAGCATCGTCACCTTCGACTGGACTGTGCGCGCCAGGCTGGGCCGCCTGGTCACTCCCTCCCACCGCTCCGCCAGGGTTTGAGTTTGAGCTTTCGTTATTAACAGCAGTCTTCGCCTTGACCTTCTTCGTTTTAGGCTCAACATTCTTGCCGGTTCTGGATCTTTTCTTTCCGGTAGCAGGCGGGTCCTCCTTACGACGTGTTTCGGTGTCCGCGGGCTGGTTGGAATTTCTTGTTGCATCCGCTGGGTCGATAGCAGACACTTGGCCAGCAGCCGGGGGAGAGGCATATACACCAGGAGGCGGAGCATACGGGAAGTATCCGGGTGGGCTTATTGGGTAGTAAGATACCACCGCTGGAGGCTGGCTGGTTCCATTTGGAGTACCCTCGGGTGGAGCGCCACCTTCATGTCCTGGAGGTACGAAGCCAGGGGGTGGAAAAAACAGTGGATAGAATCCTTCAGGTGTTGGGAAGTGGGGCACAGCAGGCGCGGGGGCTGGAGCTGGGCCCGGCGGCGGGTTTGAGGAGCTGGTGCCATTCGCCTGCCATTCCTGTTCCCCGTTGGTTGCTATGGAACCTGAGCGACGTCCAAATGAACGTTTAGGAGAAAAAATACCTGTAAATGATGCTTCTGTATTGGAATTTTTATTCTTGCGCTTATAGGGACCACGCTTGATGCCCTTCTGCCGCTCTTTCCTAACGCCGTCGACGCAGGTTTCCTGTATGCCGTACTTGACACAACGCTCGCAGGGACGCGCTTCATCACAGCGTTTACACGCGCTCGCACAGTTGGTACACTTAGGGAGAGTTGCAATGTTAGCCTGCGATCAGGACACATCATTCATGTTCAATGGCTGTCGGCTTACCGCCATCTTCACTTGCTTGCGCTTAGGACGCTGGCCATTCGCAGGGGGCTGGGGCTGTTGATACTGCGGGAAAGCTGGAGCTTGACGTAAGCTTTGGGAGGGCACGCGGAGAAAGTCAGGAACATACGTTGTCCAGGCGGGGGGTATGGATACAACATCCCCGGTGGTGCGGCGATTGGAATCATGAGGGGGGGACCAGGTCCACCGTTCTGTCCATCCGCATGATTCGCATCTGGGGCTTGGGCAATGAATACGGGGTACCCAGCAAAAGGCGAAGGATAGGGCGCCGCCATGGGATGTGTATATGGGTGTTCCTGGGCAGCCGGCCCTGCATTCTTCGCCTGGTCGTTTACCATGATCCAAGGCTACAAAATTAGAGACCGAACACCCAAGCAATGCTCGAGTTTGCGTAAGCAGTAGACGCGGGCGACGATGCTGTGGACATGAAAGCGACGGGTCAGTCAGACGAAAGAACATGCTTGGACACCCCAGCAGTATTAGAAACGAGAGTAATACCGTCAGGAGGCGAGATGGCAGGCTCGACGGGTCAGAATAGACGAAACAGAACTCACTCCGCTCGAAATGCTGCCCTTCCGATCCGTCGCCGCCCAGAACTCTCACTTCCTCCCTCGGCTGCTACTGCAACTGCACGCCTGGTATCGGGACGAATACGTATACTTTGTCTAACCTTCTTTGCACGAACGACTTGTGCGAGGATAGAACGATCAGTGTTTGAGTCGAGTTGTGTGGTAAGGGTGCAAGCGGAGAATAGTACACGTGCGAACCCACATCGTATTTGGATGCCATACATAAGCGCCCCGATTATATTGGCATTGTCTTCAACGTCGTCGGCGACGACGCACCTCGTTTCGGGCGCGGCGCTCGCCGTGGGGGTACATGGCTGTCAATCTTCGGATTGATGTGTGTCCTAGCTCTTATGGTGGTTCTCCATCGATTCTCCGCCCCAACCTCAACCATCTCCGCTCCAACGCGACCCTCAAAGTCGCTCCGAGCGCGGGCGGCTGCTTCTCCAGACGACTACCGTACCCTGGAGAGCATATCCTCCAGGGACTGTAGTTCCTTCCCATTGCACCGTATATTACTGGTACGCACAGTCCCATCTTTTCGGGACGAATGAGTATCGTATGCTCCGCCACGCCGGTTCATACATATTTCACGCTCTATCATTATGTTATCAGAACACCTTCCCGAAGTCCGCGTCGGGAATGACGAATACATCCCACATTTCACCCGACATGGTTCTCTGACTGAATGACCTTGCGCAGACGTTCAGCCCACTCCAGAAACCTTCGTGTTTAATCGCCAGGTTACCAACTAACGCTTGTCGTTGCGCCCGCACCCGTTGAAATTCCCGACGTCCGCCATCCCCACCACAGCGACCATTCCTAGCGGGGGCTCCAGTGGTTCGGGTGCGCGAATCATCAAATGACCACAATCACCAGTTGCTACTTTCCCTTGGCGCCTATCAGAACTTTGCTGGGTATTTGTCATAGTCGTGCATATCTACAACGTGTCGCGCTTGACAAAACATATATTTCTCAGGCTTTGTTAGGTACCCTGCACGCCTTCATCGAATGAAAAGCTCAAGGCAGTGTATTGTCCAGGGCCGACGGTTTTTCTATTTTACCTTGCATTCTCCAGTGAGCCCTCCTCCCGAATTTTCGGGGGATGTCCAGTCTACTTACTTTCGTTCTGATCTTGGTACGGTACGAGATACATTACTGTTCTATCGTCATGGAAGCCTGGCTGATGCACCAGGTATACCGCCTTTATCCCGCAATTGGAGTTATTCAATCGATCAGAGCCAGGATCTCAGCATACAGCACAGCGTCACTTTGTCTCCGCACTTCGGATCGGCCGGTGCAATGTTTGATTAGCGGAGGGAGGGTAAGGTACCTCGCATCCTCGTGTGATGCCTCAGGGAAAGGGATAATTCATTCTTGCCACGTCTATGTTGCCCTCTGTCCAACGGAGCTCCTGCATAGGATTTCTCGTTGAAAGCACTTTGTTCCCTCTGGGATGTTCCTGGCATGTGAAAGGAAATGGTATGTCGTCAGGAACGAGTGCGATCTGTTAGGAAGTTTCAAAACTATAATCAAATACCGCAATACCCTCCGAACATACGCATTAGGGTAGCTGAGGCCGCGTAGTGTCTCCCATCAACTTGGCGGTCACAAAGATGGGCCAACCATCCAAATTACAGGTAAGCTGAAGAAAAAAAAATAGTGTTTGTCTTGGACCAATAACACTGCTCTTATCATCAAACCTTCCCGTCACGTTGTGTGGTGCAAACAAAGCACCATGGCTGACTGGTGTGCAGCCTTATGCGTAGGTTTCTCCCCTTCTCTGAGTCTTGGTAAGATACGGGCAGATACTTCAGCTCTACTCACCTGCGGTTCTCTTATCGAATACTCATGTAACAACCTTCGCTTATCGGACGGAAAAATCCCCATAGTCCGGATCTGGCGCTCTTGTTGCAGTGTCTGCTGTTCCTCCTCAACAACACCTGGGTAGTCCTCCAACGTGTAGACAACTATTTAAGGCACCTTCCACACTGCAAACAGGATGAAACGTACTGTACAGCAAATTACAAGGTGGTACCAATGACACTTGACGGGCACCTCGCCAGTGCATTCTCACGCCATGACGTCGGACAACAACACATTGTCACTGGTGAAGGGGTATCAGCGGGGCCATCAGCAAGCAGTGAAAGAGTCCCACCTGGTACACGCGCGGCAGTTTTGCCTGGCAACGAGGTGCGCGGCAGCTATTCTGGGTGCTGCATGTCGTGGATCGATTTTGGAGGATGGCCACTTGCGGGGATTAAATGATGACACCTTGACAGTTAGCGGACGTAGAATGTATTGACCCAAGAAACTCTAAACCATCGATACACCTTTCCTCCTAAATTGACATTCTCTTTATCGCCCGAATCTTCACTACCCATGGCCGCTCAAACTTCTCCCCACCGGGAACGTGACCGCTAATAATACACGTGCAGCCCAATCGTCCGCTGAGACCTTTGCTGGTATGGCCGTCATCACTTCTACTAAAAATGCTATGACAGTTCATTTCGGGCAGTTACTGATCAATTATTCAGTGGCATTGATTACCAGTCACCATGCGTAGTCATGTTCGTCTGATTCTGCGCTAGCGTTAAACTTGGACTCCACGAATCCTGTAAACACCGAGTTCATTAGCAGAGAAACGACTTACCAAGTTGTGCGTCTCCTAGAATACTGAGTGTAGTTTCTAAGAAGCTGGCACATAATTATAACTTTCGATCGGCCTGTCACACCAATGCCCAAGTTGGCCGCTCCCGGCTTCGTTTCGACTCCTCCAATGCTGAATTTCCTATAAGAAGCATTCTTCCATAGAGGACTAAGACGGGACAATTAGAGACCAGTTGAAGACCATGGTAGCTTCAACTGTCTACCCAGGACAGATACGAACGTCATAGAAGCAAAAGGCGCACACGTGGGATGTACCTGTGCTGTTTAAAGTGTCGATATTACATTAGTCTATTTCTCTAATTCGTCCATGTTACCTAGGCTCGGTGGTCTGGAAAGGACTACCTCGAAGTGGAGTCCTATTACTGCGTGTTAACAGTTACTGTTTATTCCTGTGTACAAATATAGAATTCCGCTGATTAACAGACCTTAAGTGCTGTATTTTATAATACACTTTAATAAGAGGATTCGCTCACTCACGACGCGTTCCCAATATACGTACGCTTGCTAAACAATAGTCCGATCATGGCTGTGAGCGATTGCGTGATTTCTGTTCTGAATACAAAGTATTCCAACAACAGGACGCCACGTAGGATGTGCAGTCACTGATCGCGTTCGCGCCCCCACTTCTTCAAGTTCACCCTTATCCCTTCTAGTTGTTCACCCATGACTATCGCCAACAAGCCAGCACCAGCCATCTCATACTATACCCCAGCACAAGTACCAGCCGCTGGCACTGCATATGATCCACAGCCCGATGGAAAATCCATTCCGAAACTTTTCCAGCCGATAAGGATACGCGGAACAACCTTCCACAACCGTCTTTGGGTGAGTGGCATTGGTGATATCTGTTGCATTAATTTTTGCTTACCTTGATAGCTTGCACCACTATGCCAATATTCATCTGACGATGGGCACTTTACTGCTTGGCATATGGCACATCGTGGGTCATTTGGTCAATGTCGGAAATGCCACCACTCACGAATATGTGGTGGCAGTCGGAGGAATCCTTACGCGTGGGCCCGGCTTATCCATTATCGAAGCTACCGCTGTGACACCGGAAGGCCGGATTACACCGGAGGACGCCGGATTATGGAAGGATAGTCAAGCCGAATCACTACGTCAGATTGTCGAATTCGCACACTCACAGAATCAGAAGATTGGCATTCAGCTCGCTCATGCGGGTCGTAAAGCATCCACAGTTTCTCCCTGGCTACACTTTGGTCTGAGGGCAACTGAAGAAGTGGGAGGTTGGCCGGACAACGTCTTGGCACCCTCTCCTATCCCTTATAATGACGGATTCCCAAATCCAAAGGAACTTACAAAAGAACAGATCAAAGACGTAGTCGTTGCCTTTGCAGAGGCAGCGAAACGTGCACTTAAGGCGGGCATTGACGTCATTGAGATTCATGCTGCCCATGGTTTTCTTCTATTCTCCTTCTTGAGTCCGCAGACGAATAGACGTACAGACGAATATGGTGGGAGCTTTGAAAACCGCATACGGCTACCTCTGGAAGTTGTCCGTGCAATTAGGAATGTCATCCCGGACGACATGCCCCTCTTCTTCAGGTGCAGTATACATATGATTTTCATATTACAGCGGCACTAATCTCCCATAAGGGTGTCAGCGACGGAGTGGTTGGAAACTATCCTTCCAGATGAACCCTCGTGGCGAGTAGAAGACACTGTAAAGCTTGCTGGAATACTTGCAGAGCAAGGTGTTGACTTCCTCGATGTCTCTAGTGGCGGAAACAGTAATAAGGCGAAGATGGGACCGACAAAGAATATTAGAGCTTATCAGGTACCATTTTCTGAGGCCGTCAAGAGAGCAGTTGGAGATCGTCTGCTTGTCGGGGCTGTAGGCTCGATTACTGATGGCCATATCGCCGAGGAGGTGTTACATAAAGAGCAGGCAGATGTTGTGTTAGTCGGTCGGTTGTTTCAGAAGAACCCTGCTACAGTTTGGGCGTAAGTATCAATATAGTTGTATGTGCGCGTACTAATGCGGCTGTGGATAAAGATTCGCCCACGACTTGGGAGTTGCAATCAAGCTCGCGCATCAGATCCAATGGCCCTTCGGTGGTCGTAGCTCTGGCCCTCCGAAGAAGCTAACTTGGTAGAAATGTAATGTACATGGCATTAGACGCGCTGCATCCTCCTATGACGCATATGCGGCTTTTGCAGCGAGAATAACTTTAAATAAATTCGATTGTAACTTCCCAGTGTGTGATTGGCACTGGAAACAAAGTTTGATGTTTGACAAGAAAACATAGAAAGAACAAAGCAATTTGTATAACATAGTATCTCTTAATTCAATGTAATATGGAAAAACATGGATCAATGCTTCCAGTGTGGATTAAGCAATCACACATCGTCAATGGCGCTCTAGTTACGAAGCGAAGACTAACACAGACACTAGATCTCCTGGGCGTGCATGCACTTGGAGATGGAGGCTACGACGACCCGTAGGCACAAATGCACCTCCGTGGCTGTCACTAGAAAAATAACCATCTTAGTGGTCAACTGGAGTAGAGCATGTATCAGGGACGCAAATTACCGCTGGAAAACCTACGAAGCCATTGACACCAAGACATAGTTCGATATCACGACGTAATTGCGCGTCCATGTCAATGGTTCTGCTTGCTCTGCCATCTTCGCGAGTAGCTTTCCCTTAGTCTGAGTTATTCTCCCGCCATGGAACAAATATTAAAAAAATGTAAATATAATAGCTGTCAGGATTAAAAAGTATGCTACAGAGGAAAAATACAGCGATAACTCGCCATGACAAATGGGTGGTAATCTAAGAAAGATTTATTACAACAAAATAAATAGTCGAGAATAGCTATCGGTAAAGCGACTTCAAACAATATCAGTAGTACCTGATTATCAGGGCGAACACGAATTTAATCAAAGCAAACTCTAGATTCTGTGAAAAGGGGCCTTGCTGCCCTAACCTTGCGCAGCAGGAAGCGGATTAACGCCTGGGGGTGTTACGGTAATAGTCATTGCTTGTGTTGTATGGGGAATCGCCGCGACCATTATCATCAGTTATCTGCATTAAGTAATCGATCTCTGGCATCCCAGTCGAGCTTCCGGATGACGCATTTGGCGTAGGGTTATACATCTGTACCGCAGGAGGGGATGTATAGGACGGTCCTTGTGGTGAGCGGGGACGTTTAAATATATGTACCGCTCATTGCCACTGATGTCGGCTTACCAGTGTAAGGTGCTGGACCATTTATATGAGACGCAGACCCGGGTAAACTTGCATTTGCCTGTACTCTCAATGTCGTATTTTCTCGATGGAGACGCATCAACAGCTCGGAAGCTATACAGGTGGGATTAATTGCCATTCACAAAAGAGCAGAGAATAACTCACCTCCAGATAAAGTTTCATGTCGGTTAGCTGGTTCTCGGCCCGTCAAGTTGGCAATATAGCTACGAAGAAGCTGGAAGAGCTCCCCTTCCCGGTCCCTATATTGCTTTTGTTGGACTGCCTTGCCTTGCCTGCCACCTCCAGGCTCACGGTGCGGTTGATCAAAGCCGTCTGGGTTTCCAGAACCTGAAGTAGAGAAGGACATTGCGGATTGTATGCTAGGGAATTGAGTAGCGGATGGGGAATGTGAACTCGGGTCCTCCGTCCTTAATACTCATATGGGCGCTCTATCATGATCCTCAACGGCACAAAGAGCACCAGCTGAAGTAGGCATGACGTTCCGACTTGAGCTTGGCCGCTTAGAACACGCGTGCTTAAGCACGAGAACTTCTCGGCTTTGCACAACCTTTCCTATCATAGGATAGTCTAAAGTGATCTTCCGCTAATCACGGGTAAGGGCAAATCGTTAGTTTAGAACAAACCTGCAGGGGGGAAAAAAACTTACATCCTGTGTAGCAGCCCTGCCGAAGTCTTGTCCTCGTTCATATTGTATTCTCAGAATAGCTCTTGACCGCATTTACGTAGTCCGGAGAACTATTAATGAAATAGCAGTCGGAGAAAGCAAAAATGTGTTTGGTTTCATATCAGTTGGTGATGTCATCTGCCAGGAACACACACACCCGTGCATTCATGTATCGATATCTCTTTTCGCTAACTGTTTTCTGCGTTCAACACGATCCAGATGCTCGTATCTGAGTACCGCCCGCGGTCATCTACACACGTGTTGGATAGATACAATTCACGTTTCAGTCAGAGAAGAATCTGCACTTACCAGTAGTCTCACTTTCCGTTGTCAATTAAATTCTAAGAATGATCGCGCACAACCATCAATCCCGCCCAGATCCTTCAGTGGTGGAAAGAGCTAACGCCACCCTTGTTGTAGACAAGAAAAGCGTCCCAAGCTCCAAGCCTCCGATAGCTAGTGCCTTGGCGTTTGGTGGAGTGCTAATGGAAGTGAGGTACGCTTGTTGTGGTGCAACGTGAATTCCAAATACCCTCGGACACATTGTGTATAGCCACGCTGTTCACTTGCTCAGGGATGGCTAGATGGCAGTTCCAATGCTATGTTAACCTAAGGGGTTTATAAATACATACGCGTTGGATTGCTACAATAAAGATGTTGTTGACGTGCAAAAAAAAGCGGGACTCATGTTTTACTACGCAATCCAAAGGATTGGAACGTTTCCAGTATCGTTCACCAGCCATTACTGTGAACAACACACAGGTAGATGGAGACTACGGATAACGTACCTAGGCATTATCATAGATTTCCATGTATAATCACGAACAGATCTGATCAGGTGCAAAGCCTTCGAGCCAAAAGATAAATCACCGATCACTCCATGGTTAGGTGCGGTCAAAACATTGTCGCAAGAAGCGCTAAGCTGAAATCAGCCCTATCTCGCATATTATGCTGACGGGTACAGCATCGCTAAAGAGGATTCCTATGCACCCCCACGCAGAAAAGAGCCTTCGGAATACAGTGACATTTATCAAGTTTGGCTGGTGATTCCCACGTCACAAAAACAACACAGGGACCTTAATCGGAGTGGAGGAAGAGGAACGGTATTCGATTCTTGTTCCGATTAATCACCTCAGGTAACGAGTTGATGGTTTCTGTGTGCAAGAACCTCGGAGCACCTGCACGTTGGACTTGGCAGAGGGCCGTGAGTATGATCAACTTCACCACGTTCTGCACTAATTCCGGCGAAATCACCATGATTGTGCTCCGCAACTCGAGGTTGTACAAGACTTGCTTCACCTGTACAGATCCTTCGTGTCAGCTAGCTATTACACGAGCCTCATCTCGAAACCTGTTGGCCCAGAGCTTGGCTCTGCGTGCATGGAAACTGTTGCTTATCAATGGCTCACTAACAAGGAACTATTAAGAAAGTTTACGTTAACTGGTAGGGCGCAGGGCCACTATTCAAGCCAATTAGATGGCGGTACCTCGAATGCTGCTTTGACGGCTGGTGAACCAAACTCTAAGTCGATCGGCCGACAATCGAAGGTCACGGATTAAAAATGATGGACACAGCTCAAGAACAAGGACGCAGTGGCTGTGCACATGGAAGGCCTCCAAGTTACCAGGTCAATGGCTTTAGGTCACATTTGAACACCCGCGAGGCTCCCGTTCCTTACTCCGATGTTTCAGCGTTGCTATTCTTGCAAGTGTCCGCACTCCGAGTCAATGGAAGAACTCATGGCGTATATAAACATTGCTATTGTGAAGGTTCTGTCGGATAGCCGACAGATATGGCAACTGTAGCACAGGGATGTATGGGTGAAGTCACATCACACAGAGGAATGTATCGGACTGCTGTGGGCTGGATGGTGGGCGTCGAGGACTCATGTCTCCTCTCTGCTAGTGTA
>JADGIP010000474.1:0-17101 GCA_016618355.2 Astraeus odoratus | reverse complement strand
TGACAAGACGTTCCGTGCACATGCACCTCTTACCAGTGTCCTACTTAGTTTCATGTAGTGGATTCGCCCATTTTGATTGGCGTGTCCAAACTTGTAGTAGTGGGGTGGAGTTAGCTAGACTCGCCGTACTGGGACACTAGAGGTAGAGATAAACTCAGAGATTTCATTCCAATGTGTCGCATGTTACCCAGCACATCTCACCAGCATCGTTCCTTGAGCGTTATGGGGCGCCTGACCTGTCAACTTAGTCATATCCCATTGACTCCCCCACACGAAGGCGGGTTGCGTCCAAGTCCGCGATGTTCCAGTCTCGATCTCCCCGCCACATCCCTTCCAGCTCTTACAGTACACTAGGGAACGCCTGCCAGTACCCATCGCACATACTCGTCGAATTTGGTGTCGACGGGCGTCCCGAGCATGTGTGAAGTTGATGGTTGCACTCCTAAAAGAATAGGCCACATCTGCGATGAATCCTCATGCCACAGAGCAAAAGGGAGTATGAAACAGTGACCAGATCTCCGGAGAAGTGGAAGGAGGTGCGAAGATGGCACCAAAGTAGTAGTGGTGTCAGCTACGTTACAGATATTCTGAACGGCAGCTCAGGACATGACTTGGCATCCGCTCAAATGCCCAGCACCATGGAACCTGATATGGCGCTTGTCAACGGTATCATCCTTCGACGCATGAAATTAAATACCTGCAGTCAGTAATCCTATAAGATAAAGCAGTCTATTGTGTATGACTTCCGCCTCTGCTCCCCGTCGCCTATTAACCCACAGTAGAACTGTCCACCGAGTGCAACCCAAGTTTTAATGATCACATCCTTAGGATAACATGAAGCACATTTTTATAGGTACTGCCCTTGACATGTCACAGATGGCCCTTCCCTAACTTTCCCACGCAAAGAGGGAATGCGCTTAGGGTTACGATCACAGCAACCATCAGCACGCTGGTGAAATACCCAGAGAATCTACCAGTGCCCGTCGTGCATACTCAGATTTGGAAGCGATAAGCTTTCTGGCATGGAATGCACCCCAAAAGTGTAGGCAACACCCGTGATTCATCCTGCAGCAGAATAAGTAATAAAGATGTCATCCAGAAACAGAGGCTTTGACCCAGCAGAACTACCTGCGGAATAAGATCCTCCCCATGATCAACGACTGGCCAGGGCCAGGCTTTCACAGGGGACTGGGCTCCTTCTCCGTTTCCATACTGATTCAGGATGTTCTAATCTTGAGAACGGTTTGCTAGTTGGTAGTTGTCTCTCCCGCTCACGGGACATACACATGACGTGGCGGGAGAGGCGAAGTTGCTACCCTTTATTGTTGGAATTAGCAAGCCCGTCGTATCCCGCTAGCGCAGCCACAAAGCATCTGTCGTAGAAAGGTGAAACCGGGCGGCAGGCACCGCCGTTTATTGTTTTATTGTTTTTCTTTTGTTCGTACTTACTTTATTGTTGTAAACCACTCACAAGGCTATTATGCCGTGTCTCAGACAGATATCGCACTTCTCAACAAGAGCGTATAGTAGTATATTTACGATACTTGCGTCTCTAGTCACCTCAGTTCGTTGTCCGCTATCGTACGCGCGACTGAGGTGAGTCGTGTTTTTGTTTACCATATTCACTACAAGTTTCTAACTATCTACCTTAGTTAAGCTATCTTGTGTTAGTTGCACGCACCGAGTAATTCTTTTATTTACAAGATGCCTTGATCCGTGGGGACACGAGACAGCAGCTAACCAGACTTCTCCTGGCAATTCAGGTACATAGCTGCAGACCAGACCATGCTCAGTAGAACAGAAGGTGGTGTCTCCATGCCATTAACCATTTTGTGCAGAACTGCTTAACAGACGAAGGAAGGTCGGTGATCTCCGGAGCAAACGAATCGGCAGGGTACCCGAGTGGGCAATGAGGCGTTATGACGTGTTTCTCCAAAGCTCTTCATGCTCAAATCTTGGTATGCCTCACCATACAGTATTTGGGTAAAGGACTACCATGTTCTCTTCCAGGTCTCTGCTTAGATTTATTTTCCTCGCCTTGCACAGCACCAATGCATCTCCTGCTTATCCAGACATCGCAAAGATGCCATTTATTCGTGTCCGAGATCCAACAGACGCAAATTCTCCGGACAACAGTCAGTTAGGAAAGCAGGATAACACTGTCTTTTTGGAGAGAAATCAAAATGGGTACTACTGTGCCTACCTCGTTACCAGCTCCACAAGTGTGTGTAAGTAGTATCATCTTTTATCGAAGGTAGGATGCTCCCAACCAGGGTTTTCTAGTCCAGGTTGTTGTTGATAGTGGTAGTGCATATACCTGGGTTGGTGCTATGCAGGACAATCCGTATGTGCCAGGTCCCGCCAGTCTTGCTATAGGAGTGCATGCTGTATGTCTCGTTTTCAATGTGTACTATTGCCGGTGCTTAGTATATTGAACCTGCTGTAGGAAGCTTCCTATGGCAATCAGGCCCAGCGCGTTGCAACTTTCGTGGGAGAGACATATAACGATACTATTGGACTTGGTGCTTTTATTATCCATTCCCAGGGAATCGGCGTACCAATTGAGGTCACAAACTTTCCAAGTGGCATTGATGGTATCCTTGGCCTTGGCCCCACTAGACTAAGTATCACAGCTACACGAGACGCTAGCAAGTTAATCCCTACAGTTGTCGACAATCTTTATAGCCAGGGGACGATCAGTGCCCCATTACTTGGTTTTTATTTGCTGCCCGGACCTGTGGGTACTAGTGGGTTTCTGTCATTTGGTCACGTGCCGCAGTCTGTCCCCCTTACAAGTGACGTGAAATATGTACCTGTTAGCACAATTATGCCTGCGTACTATTATTGGGGTGTTGATGCAGCTATGATGTATGGCGACATGGGACTCTTTACCTTGGGGTCTGGTATTCTTGACTCTGGATCGCCTCGGATTACCATTGCTAGTGGTGCGTATTAACAACTTTTGTCTACAGGGCCTTAGAAAGTGCTTCCATCTCATGCCATTGGACTAGCTGCCTTCACTGCCTACACATGGGCCACTGGCGGCATCTTACACTCATCCGGCAAGCTCGCGATTAGCCAGAACCAGTACAACAATCTCCAGCCACTGCGAATCTACATCGGTGACCAATTTTACGACCTCAGTCCCAACACACAAATTCATCCACGCGTCTCTCCCACCAGTCAGATTTGGCTTGTTGTTCAACAGCGGCCCATTAGCTCCACCATGGCCTTCTCTCTCGGAGTCCCTTTCTTGTATGTATTACTCGTGTCATGCTGGGATTTGCCAATTCAATCCCCATGTTTATACAGTCAACGTTACTACATTGTGGTTAACTCGGAAAGCAATGAAATTGGCTTTGCAAGCCACATCTACACTGACTCCACAACCAACTAGGCCCACATTTGTGGTCAGCTGCACTGACAATTATTCTTCTTCGGGATTCTACCCTGTCCATGAGAATAATGCCATTGTTATCTGTCAGGTATTTTGGAATCTTCTGTGTTTACATGATACATAATAGATGGGGACACACCTTCAAATGGCAACTGTTATTGACCATATATAAATGTGTTTTTTTTTACCATGAGGGTACCTTTAATCTATGTTTGTATATCACTGCAAGTTATCTGGTGTGTATGTCATTTATTGTGATGCATTGATCCACATCTGTGTGAACAAAGATACACTCACATCCCAGTTTTCAAATCAAATGTGTTGATACTTGTATGATAATTTGAGGAGCCTTTCATTGTTTTCTTGATAACTCATCCTTGTTTATTGGATACAGAAGGTATGTGCAGCTCCATCAAGAGAAAGATATGCATGTTGTAGACCACCTAGATATTACACAACAGGTACACTTGGACTAATTATCAAATGTTCAAATCTTTCTTGCTGTCATATCTGTGCCAAACCCCAGACTCTTATCCTGCCCCAAACTCAGAACCTCTGCCCATCCTGCTATCCCACCTCAGCCTCACATTATTCCACCTCTGCTCCAATGTTCTGCCCCTTGTTCCGGTTCTGCCTGTATTTAGTATTTCTTGTATTCTCATGCTGTGCCAAGCTGTGCATGCTTATGTCTTATTTTTGTCACATATTCTGTCTCCCAGTTATTCTGACATTCCATCTCCATTCTCTTGATTACTCAGTACATTACTCATCTTGAACTGCCTCTGATCCTTTAGTAATACCTAGTCATCTTCTCAGTATATAAACCCCTAGGTACTATGTCTTGTACTCTAGTTTGAATATCAACTTAGACCCTGGAATCTAATTCTGGGTCTTTACTCCTTATCCATGTCTTGACCCTGTACTAGGTTCAACCTGCATAAGGGGATATCACATGGCCCTGTCACTAAGCCCAAAACCTAGCTATCTCTGACATCTTCCCCTCAACCCCTATCCATCCAGAACCCAGACCAGAATTAGACCCAGTGGTCTTAACACTTGCCAGAACAGTTCATGGTGGTTGCTTTGTGAAGTAATGTTTCAAGCTATCAAGAGAGAAAAGCAGAGGCATGATTATGTTACTTGAGCTAAGGAGATGCACTGTTTGAACAAGTACATCCCATTTCTACATATACAGTATCCCAGCATGTGTAAAATGCATTAATTATAATAACTGGTTGTGGAGGGTTGACATTTTGTCAATGCTGTCTATATATCCCAGCACACCATGGAATGTACATACAGTATATATTATAGGTAGCAATGGTATCAACAATTACTTACAAAGTTCTAAGGTATGAGTGCCTACACTACTACTACTGTCTGCTTGGAAAATGTTTGTACTGGTGCATTATAGCACATGGAAAAGTGCCTGCTAGCAATGACAACAGATGGTGCCAAAGGGGAGGTGGCCTTCTTGTTCTCTTGTGCATGGACTAAATTCTGTGCATGCCTTGGTTATTACAGAAAGGCAACCTGTTCCATGTCATGTGGCTTACAGAAGCATACCTGAATGGCAGCATAAAGCTTGGATTTCTGTGAAATAGTTAACTTATTAAGACATTGTAGAGCACAAGGAATATGGCCCCCAAAGTGCAAAAGGCTGGAGTTCATTTGGAAAAACAAGAAAATGATATACCAATGATGTGTGTGCTACATCAACAGACAATGTCAATGTATTATCCATTGTAAAGAACCGATACTATATGTGTGACAAAGCTGAGCAAAGGGAAGGTCTTCCAAGTTCTGTCATTGATAGAAACATGTCAGAGAGCAGCTACAGTATGTACACATGACTGAGCACAGCTGCTGTCCACTAGTACCCAGATAGAGGCTAAGACAACTAATACTATCCACATAGAATATAGAATACAAGAATAAATATACTATTGCTCATGGAATTTGCAGTTCACATTGACCACTGCCAGATGCCCATTTCTGGTGTGATCCTCATGCATAAGCATTGCATATATAGAGATAACTTGTCTCTACAGTAGTTACATTAATGAAGCAATAGGCATGTGATGGTATGCATCTTTGTGTGTGCAGTAGGAGTTGGGTAATTGACAACCCTTGGTGATGTGAGATAAGATAATAGATATGAGAGGTTTAGAGGAAGGTTAGAGTGATCACACAGGAAATGGGGGGTAAATGCCTCCTCCAGCTTATGTCTATTTGCACCTATTCAGCCTGCTTATATACAGCACTCAGGGGGCTACTCCCTAACCCCCTTTCCCCCTAGGGGGGATTGGCCCCTTACTTCCTACATAGGAGGAATAGTTACTAATGTATGATTACTAAGCTACTACCTTAATATACGTCAATCATATATTATTATTCATAAACTACAGACCATTCACCTATCCCTCCTGCCAAGGGCTCCTCAACAATACTTCAATCATCTGAACTAATTGCACAAGCTGTTATAAAGATGCTCTCGTTCTTGTGCTACCCCCCCGCTTACTAAGCCGCGTGTGATGTGCCATGTTCGAGGAATGTCCAGTCAGAATATAGACTGCAGTAGTTGTATGTGTATATATACACTCAAGTAACGCCATCATATGTCATTTACAGTAACACTAACCATACATATCAAGACACGACCAGACGGGAATGTAATTAGCCAACCAATTCCTTGAGCTCGGGACCCCACTGCTCGTTTCTCTTGATCTCCTCCACGAACATCTCGAACTTCTGCATGCCCCCGGTGGCGCCTGCACCAGCAGCACTGCCTACAGCCAACACCTTCACCAGCGCAGCGACCGCGCGCATCGCGCTCCGTCGTAGCTCTGCGGCGCGCTCCAGGTCCTGTTTCACCGTGTCCTTTGTGACCGGTGCGCCGCGCATCGTCGTTTCCAACGCGGGCGTAAGGACGTCGAGGCGGGCAAGAAGGAGAGGAACACAAAGCGCAATGGACGACAGACGGCCGATGAGCAAGTGCGCTAGGACTTTGATCTCGTCCGAAGGGTCCGTGAGAGCGGGAAGGAGATGCGTGAGGAACGTCGGGAGATCGAGCTTGTGAAGGCAGGTGTCCAGCTGGAGGGGTCCGTTCGTCAGTAACACGCATGCTTTGTGGGTCGGACCACTGTGCTTACCAGCGTGTAGAGCGTCTCCCATGCCGTCTTGCGGGCGTCCAGGCCTTCGTCCACTTTGTGCTGCCAGGGACCCATCTGAACGGTACGAATAAGCTCGGGCTTGACAACGGTCTCCGCATACAGGGTTGGGAGGAGGGCGGGTAAATGCTCCCGGACGAGACCCGGCTTCGTACGTGCAGCAGAGTTGAGCGTAGAGAGCGCAAGACGACGGACATTCTACGGCATTCCAAAACAGATCATGGTTATAATACTGTCCTCAGCAGAGTTAGAACGGAGCACAAACCATATCCGAGTCTTTCATGAGGACCAAGAAATCCATGATGAGCGGCGCCAACGCTTCGTCATACGAAGGCGTGCTATCCGCAAAGGTATACCGAATTGCAGAGATGACAGTTGCGCGCACAGCCGGGCTCTCGTCTCTGATACGTGCGTGCAGCTGGGGCAGGTAGCGCGTGGGCTGTGTGGTCGTTAATTTACCAAGGCATGCAGCGGCGACGTTCCGTGTCGATTCCTCGGTATCCGAGGTGGAGTTGCGGAAGAGAGGCGTCCACAACTGGTCGGCGACGGGCTCAAGGTGGCCATGAGAACTGTGTGTGACTACCTGTAGTCGTGGATTATCGGCGTCGAGGGCTGATATCGGCAAAAATGTAGCCACACACTTACCTCCTTTAGAGCATGCAGACAGAGCAAGCGCTTCGAAGGGTCGCTTTCTGAGATCTTGAGAATGGCAGGGAGGAATTGATGCAGATTACCGATAGCAATGTTACCTAGTATCTCAGCAGTCAACGCCAGGACAGATTCGTACTTGAGAAGGACATACCAGCAGCGAAAGCTGCAGCAGTCCTGATTCCCTCCTCTTCAGCAGAGAAATGGTCAATCACGTTATTGAAGATGTCGTGCTGAGGAGACATGTCGCTGTTTTCACATGAGATGGCAAACACACAATCCGGACGAGACGCAGCAAACATACATGAAACGCCCAAGCTCACCAAGGATAAGCAGGCTCAGGGCAACAGTCGATGCTTTCGCCTTAGAAGACTTCTGTGCACATGTACGACAATCCCAAGAGATCATCAGCCCTCCCTTCGTCCATGCAGAAACGAAGAACCCGTAACACGAACCTTGACATACTTGGAGTACTCCGCGATCGTGCCCGCCGCGACGGCCTGCTGGCTCCTGACGACCTCGCCGACGCACTTGGCCACATTCGTCGTGTTCGCCGTGTCGGGCTTCTGCGTCCTCTCGACGGCGATGACGAGGTTCGGCACGACGTGCGTCGCGATCTGCAGGTCCGCCCGGACGAGCGCAGAGAAGAAGGCGAGCAGCGCGTCCAGCGCGGCGCCGGACACGAGCGGCGAGTGCGCGATGGGGTATACGTCGTTCAGCACCTCGCGCTCGACGACCGGGAACGTTGTCGTTGGCGCAAGCTCGAGCAGGGTGGCGAGGATGGAGAGCGCTTGAGAGAGGACGGAGATATCGGACAGGCTGATGTAGGACTTGATCTGGCCGACGAGGCCGCGTGGCAGGTCCGGCGGGATCCCGGACTGGTATCTTAGATTAGGAAACGGGGAACACGTTAGCATAGGCCGCGATGAACGCTGCAGACGTTACCTTCTGAGCAGCGTATCCAACGCAGTGAACAGCTCCGTCTTCCCTCCCCTGCCGCTCCGCTTTAGCAGCGTCATCACCCATTCGACGCTGCCGTTCACCCAGGCGTCGCTCATCTCCACGTCGCGCGCCACCTTCGTCATGACCCTGACCGCCCCGGAGGTATTTCCGGTCGTGCGACATATGGCCTGCCATTCTTTGCCGTCTTTGGTCCTCACGACGTCCGTTGCACAGACCCAGAGATCGGCTATACAATCCTCGGCGCATGCACGCACCTCGGCGTCCGTGTCGTGGGTAGTAAGACGCTGCAGGGCTTGGTCGTAGACCCGCTCCGCCCAATCGCCGTTTCGGACCGGCCTCGTCGCATTGAGCAGCGCAGAGAAAGTGCGGAACGATTCCGACGCGACACGTGGGTGGCGCTCGCTAAGCGACTTCAGAAGCACGGGAGTGAGTGTAGGCAGGGACGGCGTATAGACGGCGGGCGCGTGGGTCGAGAAGAAAAGGCCGAGGAAAGACAAGCACGACAAGTGTAGTGTAGACGTCGTTGTCGTGGGTGATTGACACAAAACACCTTTGACCGTTGCTACGATCTGCGGTACCTGGGAGGGTAGACACCCAGGAAGGACGGATACGAGGGCATGTAAGACTTGGAAGCCCGCCTGTAGTGTCGTCGGAGCCGTCTTGGGAGACCTGAGCTGGTTGAGCAAGGCCTTGGACAGTGGAGGAATCTGCGATTTCAGCAACGTGTATGGCGTCTCTTCGACGTCCATCCTCTCCTCGCTATCGCGCTTCCTCTTTCCGCGCACCACATGGTCGGCATCGATGGCTTGCAGTAGACCTCCATACATGCTCGTCTGGTTGAGCAAGGCGACGTATGTCGCCCAGACTTCGAGACGAACCGTCTCCTCGCGATCGCCGAACCGTGATATGAGCACAGGGGACACTTCCTTATACAGTGAGACGAGAAGTTCAGGTCGGGTGACGATGACAGACGCCAATAGCTTCGTTGCAGCTCGACGGATCTTGTACGACGTATCTTCGTCATCGGAGTACCTTACGAAAGGTCAGAGAAGAGAGAAGAAGAGCAACTCGCAAGCTCCAACGCACCCGTCGTCAAGTTCTTCGTCCTCTTCCTCTTCGTTTTCTTCTTCCATTTCCTCGTCCTCATCTCCGCCTGTATAGTTCTGTCGTACGATCAGCCTCGCGTACGCAACCACAGGGAACCCAACGTACGGGATCATACTTGATATACTGTATCCCGGTCTGTATGATGAAGGGCAAAAACGGCGTCGCTTCAGCCGAGGACCGGAGTAGAAGCGTTTCCAGAGCCTGCATCATGTGAGCTACGCAGTCCCAATAGAGCGTCCACACTCAACCGACCTGTAAACACCCGTCCCGCAACTCGTCGTCGTCTCGGTGGACGGCCTTCAGTATGCCGGGTATAATGCGGTCGAGGGTCGAATTGAGATGCTGCGGCGACTGCCTCAGGATGGCAGCCACCAAGTTCACGGTCGTCCTCTGCTGCTCGACGTTCGCGTTCGGCTCGAGGTGCGGCAGGACGTGCTGCTGGAGCAGAGCGGCGCATAGATCCGGAGGGGCCACGGGCACGAATTGAGATAGCGTTGATATAGCGCGTTTGCGGACCGCGGGACGAGGATGAGTGAGCAGCGGTGCGATGGTGGGAATGGGCTGCGGTTTTAGGGATGGGTCGGAGAAGTGGGCTGGGAAGCGGGTGACGAGGATGGAGAGCGTCGACAGGGTCTCGAGCAGCGTATCCGGGGGGGTCTCGGTCTACAACGAAATCCTCGCTCAGTACACGGCACGAGACTGTATGCGGCATCCCACTCACTTCCGACAGCTGATTGAGGAGCTTAGGTGTGAGCTTGGCACATGCTTTCGCCGCGATCTTGCCATCTAGCGGCAGCTCGGACGTGATCGTCTTGAGCGCTTTACGGAGTGGCTCAGTGCAGAACCGCGGACGTCGTTCCACAACGATCACGCACCAAGCCCGGATATATCCCTCAGCTCGTCGTCCTTTCCCACCAGGAACCGGATCAGCGAATCCACGACGAACTCCATCTGGTTCTCCCGCACGATCTTGATGAGCTGGCCGAGGCTGTACAGAGCGGCGCAGGACGTAAGACGAAAGCACGAAACAAACACAAAAAGAAGATGCGCTGAAGGGATGGACACGACTGACACACCATTTCACGGCCTGATTCTTGACCTCTGATATCTTGTCTTCCACCAGCTTGAGGACCTGATGCAGGACCTTGGTCTCGACCGATTCGTCGCCCACGAAACTGTTTGGATCCTGCCTGATCTCGTTCAACAGGTCGTTTAGCCCCATGAACCTAAAGTGGGGTACGAATGTTTGTTTGTGAGCAATCTATACCGACACTAGTCGTAGCAGATTGCTCACCTGAAGTCCTGATCCGGGGACTGCATCTGTTGGATCGGCGTGGTAAGACGAGTTGCTAGTGAACGACCGACCATCACGCCTACCTTTTCGATCAGGCTGTTCATGAGATATGTCTTCGTCATTTTGAAAGAGTAGAGGGGGAGGAAGGGAGGGGGACGAGCGGGAGGGACGTGATGGCGAGAAGAAAGAAGAGACAGGAGCCCCTCCTTACTATATTTGTCGACGAGCACCACCGAGGTGGCGCGCATTTTATGTAATGACGAGGAGGGATTTAATTACTTAATGACTCCTTGTCGTCTCGTCGTCGTCCTTGTCTCATGGTGGGCAAGCGAGGTTACTCTTTAGACTGGCGGCTATTCCATGCCGCTGTCGACGTCAGGCATAGAGGCAACTGGTACGCTTCCAGAGGACTGCACTTTCCATCTCATGAACACTCCGTGTCGAACAACTGACGCAGGTGTGGTAACGTGTACTATATTGCCCCGACGTTCCGATGATTACAAAATTACACAAGGTATCTGTCAGTGCGGCAGCCTTACAACTCTCCTGGCTGCGCACTGAAACCACCTCTCATTCAGCAGTTCACAAGGGTGTTCAAATGATTAACATGTACCATAAAGAAAGAATCAATAGTGGTGCGTCCGGCGACACCTCTCAGAGACGAGACCAGACACTTAGTGCAGTGTCTCATTCTCGTTCCGAACGATCACACTCTGACCATCCAGCGTCCTCCAACAGCTTCCGCGTATGCGGTGTATCAGGCTTCATCTCTCCATTCAGCGGTGCAAAGTATTTCCGCAGCTTATTATTGAATACGACAAGCCAGAAGAGCCCTTCGCCCTGCAGATGGCCGTCAGTCAGCAGCCGGTAGGAGCCGTTTCTAATGGATATAGGGGTACCTGTCTCGTTTTCCCTTGCTTCGCCTGTCCTACCACTCGTCCCCGGTACCAATGGCCCCCTGGCGTGCGTACCCATACCTCGTCACCACTCTGTCGAACCATCCATCGTCAGCACACGAAATCAGGCGTAGGAAAAATTCCCCCTAACACACTGACCTTGAATCGATATGGCCACGGCTCCTCCAGCTCATCAGGCTCAGCTTCCGTGTAAAATGCATCTGCGAATTGTCCGTCGTCCCATTTATCGAGATCGACAGAATGGAGTTTTACAGACGGCGCTGCTCGTGGGATCAGCTGTGGTCGCGAGGGACTTATAGAGTACACAGTCATTGATGAAGTATATCTGAGGTGAGGGTGTGGATAGGGTACTAAGTATGAAATTTATATGCAGGGATAGGATGGAAAGGGGGGTAGATCATTGGAGTGGCACCCAAAGCACCCTTTATATATACCCCCCATCTGAGTGGACAGCCTATGACATATGGGCCATAACGCTGGTTGCACAGCACAGGCAAATGAACAAAGACAATGATCCATGTAGAAGATGCGCGATTGTTCTGAGTTCGAATGCACACGCCAGATCAGGAACTGCGAAACAAAAGGGGATTCAATGTTCCTTTCCGGGCGGAGTCGTTCCGACATGGAACGTTGTCGTGATGGAGTCATCAGGTTGCTGCTGATCCAAGTGTGGAACTGGATGGTGCAAGCGCTGTAGCTTTATACACTCAGCATGGCTCGAGTGGAACGACGTAGCGCCCGGCTCTAGCCGCCCGACCACACCCACACCAATGTAGCACATATGGTACATAGCCTCAGGGACTCCGTTCACCACGCCCCGTCAATACGGGTACGGCAACCCACCCTTCTCCTCACACACACCAGATCCCCCTTCCCCTTCCTGCCGGGACCACCCATCCAAGTACTCTAGCAGAACCGCCTCCCATCGTTCTCGCCCCTTATACGCCGCGACGTCCTCCGGCCAGCTCCTAACCGCGCTAGCTAATCGTCCCGCAACACGTGTCCGTTCTTGGACAAGCTGCTCCACCTTGACTTGGTACGTTCGTATACCGAACACGACCGCCCCGGTACGGGGAAGCCGCCGCAACGTCTGTCGCTCGGTGCGCAGGCGCAGCGTGCTGGGCGACAGGTGTGAGATGGGCCGCGTGCCGTGACCCCTACCATCAGCAAAGGCGTCCTCGGGCCCGTTGTGGGACAAAGCCCAGCCCAGTTCATTCGGGTCGATGACTTCTGTTTCCTCTGAGTCTGGAAAGCAGGTCGTCGCCTCCGTCGTGGGCTCTGCGCCGGGCTTCGGGGGCTTCACCGCCTGAATCGAATATTTGTAACTTACGACTGGCTTATCGAGAGGCAGCCGTTTGAAGAAGCGGTTCATACTGAGCTGAAGTTTTTCCTTGACTGCCACGCGAGCGTATCGGTGCGAAGCAAATAGCATATCCTGATCACTCACACTGCGGTACATCGCCAGACAGATGGATCTCGTCGAGGGACATCCCAATTTTGTCCCGCATACGCCAGAAACCTGGGCCCACAGTATGGTGCGAAACCTGGTTTGATCAGAACCGGGGAACCTACCTGGAACGCATACCAGCCCTGCCTGGAAGTAATACTTCCCGTCGGAACCTGCGAAGACGCATGCATTGAGACGTCCTCCGACTGCAAAAGGTAGTATAGCTTCGATACCACATACCTTCGATCATGATGGTAAAATCATCCTGTGTTCTATATATCATGCAAACAGACGTCAACATACCAGACCTCTGCCCAGCACTGCCAATGATCGACGAACGATATAGTGACTTACAGCCCGTTCACGACCCTTAATGCTTCCTCGCCCATCCGCACACCCTCCAGCCCTTCGAGCACTCCAAGATCATATGTAATCCCAGTCTCGACAACCTCGATCGTCCTTACCGGCATCATCCCGTCCCATGATAGCGGAATGTCCCCGATGGAGGGTACTGCAGCGGATGATGGTAACCGCTCGATCCGGAAAGACGACGGGTACCGCCTGGGCAGGTATTCCGCGAGTTCATACGCCAATTCTTTCGCTGCATTCGACGATGCCTCAGCGAGACGAGCCCGCAGTGTCAAATAAATGTGGCATTCTAACCTGCCTGTGCACCGCCGACAACGGTGACACTGCCTGACGCATCATTTTCGCGTGTAGGAAGGACTTCGAGCACATTTTTGCCACACGTGCGCAGCCGGAAGTCGCGGATGCGATGGTAAGTCGTAAACTCGGAATCGAGCTCGATCCATTCGCTCCATGGCATGGTTCGGATGCCCATCGTTACGCTGGCGTGATGTGAACATGTGCACACCACGCATAGTTGGTTGGGGGACGTGTTCAGTGACGACGAATCTAGGAAAGTTCGAACGAGGAAGTCCAGGACGTACGTACTGATATTGACCCCACCTAAAAGGACGGTACGGAATTGGCTTCACGTCTCGAAGTGCATCCGTGCATGGTGTGATATGGGGATAGGCAAATTTCTGCGGTGTCCATACTAATCGCAAGTCGTGCATCCAAGACGAGTAGAGGAGCGTGGAGACGTACCTCCAGCTTCGTGTTCCTTATCTCCATATCCCACACCTTTCTGACTGCCTGTACTATGCAATGTGTCCTTGTGATCCTTCTCGGGGCTCTTATGGACACTCCACCTCCGAGCCAACGAGTACAATGTAACCAAGGCCGAGACGACCATGACAGTGCCCACGACCAGGCTTTCCCTGCGCATGATTTCTCGTAGTTGCTGCGTGGCCCAGTAGCAAAGCGCCGTCAGTACCGAGCGTGCTGCCTTTCCGAAATTTGCAGGGCTCGTCGAGAACTCAGTGACAGTCATCTGTTCGGCGGCAGCGAAATCGCGCATCTCGCGACAAAAGAGTGGCTCGGGAAGACAATGGTAGTGCTCGAGTGGATAAGGTGGTTATATCCTGTAACCTTCTGGGACAAGAGTGGGAAGTGGAGCATGGTCAGCTGACATTTGCTCCCAGCATCCAGTCCTTTACGCGACCTGTCACCAGTCCATTCAGTCTCTTTCCTCCATCGATCCCCGCATAGTGTCTTATTACATATGTAGCACCAGGCATTTTCTATAAGTACCGTTCAAGCTCCATCTCACACTTAACCCCTTCGGCCAACCACTCCCTGGTGTTTTTCATCGGGAAGCGTCTGTGTCGCCATCCACTTCCCATTCATTCCCCCCTCTCTCCGACATCTCAACCAGTAACGCTTGTAGCCGTCGCTGTCCCTTTTGGCCACGGCTTCCTAGTGTCTCGTGTCTTCTTGACGCTTCTGCACTTTTGTCGCCATCGCCTTTTCTTCCATCACTCCCTGTCTCCACTGTAGCAACCATGAATTCCAACCCTCATGCGGGGCCATCTCCTTCCGACAAACTGTTTAGTGTTCAGACTAGTAGTCCTTCCAAAGGATGCGAAAAGAAGCTGCCTTTGACACGTTTTATGAAACCCGGCGATATTGATGTCGGTGCCGTTTCTGATGCCGGAGCGCCCGAATCTGAGTCGCGTGGCCTAATAAACAATCCAACTCCCTTGGAAGATATCCTTTACTACCGCTATGGATTCGTGTACTCGCCAGGAATCCGACGCGTGACAGACCCCCCGGACATGGGGCAGAGAGCAAAATACTTCGGAGAAAGTAAAGCACGGATGCCTGTCTCGACAGGACTCCGCCAGGCCATTGTTGAATTCAGCAATGCACTCCTTTCTTGTTGGGACAGTGCGAAAGATCTTCGTGATCTTGAAGATGGCAGCTTAAGGAAATTTTATAATAACTCTGCCGTCATCTCCGTAGAGTGCTCTGTCGGTGATGTCTTCTCATTTGCCAGCTCTCCTGAGCAGCGCGACTGTTATATTCTGCGTCCATGCACACGTTGCCATGAAAATTACATGACTATCCTCTATGACCCTGAGGCAGTCCTGCAGGTTATTCGGAATGGTTGGGGCCCCAATATTACCGACATCATTGTGCAGCTCATGAATGCAGGTATCCCCTTCACCACCCGCATACTCAAACCGAACATGCCTCACCAGCCACGTACTCAGCTGCATTTGGGCCTCGGCTTCCAGCCTTACATGCATGTCATAGGTGCTGCCGATTATGACGAGTACCTCGAGGAACGCAAGTCGATCTTGCGAGGCGGCTGTGCGAGGGCAGCCCTTATGAGGGGTGGCATGATTTCCCGCATTGCAAGGGATGTTCTTGGTGATCGTGCGGGGCCGATGGTTCTCGCAGGCCCTACAGAAAGCGTTGTCCAGGATGGGACTGCACTGCGGATCGGAAAGGAATACTATTGGGATGATGATTTGACTGAACGAGAAGAGGCAGTCATTTGCGGTGTATACAAGTTTTCGACAGGTCCGTGGCATTTGGAGTAGAGTTCCACTATGCTCACCTATCCCAATAGGACAACGGCACAACATGAATGGCCAGCAGGTAGCAGATGTCTCGTGGTGGCCCAAGCAAGCAGCCTGGGAAGCATCGGCGCACAACATGGGGTACTGGACATCTGACAACGAAGAGTGGTACCAAAAACGTTTGGCAAATATTCGGGACTATCTCGCAGAACGTCATCCAGAAAAGAGCATATTGAAGAATGCTGCAGAGTGGCGGAACACTCTTAAGGGCTATAAGCGCGAGTCGAGGATAATTACAAATCATAACCGTCAAGCCGCCAAGGAATTCCTTCACTCCCTGTAACCTGTTGCACAGACTATTCCCGACTGCTAGACTCGTAGCGCAACATGCAATTGTGTACTGTCAGCTTGTTATCTACGTCACAGATCTTTCTCCTTTTACCTTTCCTGACGTAACAATCGCAGTTTGTTCGGATCCTTTAAAATCTTATGGTCAAGTAGGCACTCCCTGCAAGAGCCTCGTCTTCTTGTGTGCCAGAATTCCTGGTTGGATTGTGTCTTGGACAGTCATCTTGAACTTGGGTGTGGTACTTCCATGGTCCGCAGCCTACGGTCATTATCACTTTCGTCCAGTTATATACACATATCCTTAATTTGAATCACTTCTTCTCTGCTCTCTGCCCTCCATCTGTGCCATTGGTTCTCTTCGCGTCTCGATTCTGAGTGGCGAAAGTCTATCTTTTTCCCGCATGTATTAACCTAGACCAACAACTGACCATCATTCCCTGCAGCCTAAATTCAACGCTCACTTTAAAGCGACCCGTTCCATGAGGACTCTACCTCATACATTCAACCCCTCGCCGTTAGTGCGACATGATGCATTCAATCCCACATTGAGACTACGGCGTTGTCCCCTTCTTCGCTGACCATTTAGCATCCAATCAAGCCCAGCATCACCTGCGCATACTGATGGCCCAGCTATAGTAAGAGAACAGCTCGCGCTACAGAGGTCGATATACAATGGTGGTATAGATTCGGACTCGGATGCCCTATCGCCATGGCTGACGCCACTTCCTGGACTGCAACCCAATCCATGGGCATTCGCGCATCTTGTCAGACCACATCCCCCGTCCAATTTGATGAACGGGTCGCGCCCGATGTATGAGCCAGAAATCCTTCTATTGCCTTCACAACCGCATGATACAGGAAACCTGTCAAATGGCGTCAG
>JADGIP010000473.1:0-17120 GCA_016618355.2 Astraeus odoratus | reverse complement strand
CAGCAAATGCAAACCTTGAAGAACGTCCTTGCTCAAGGTCAGGATCCAACGTCAATGATGCAGGGTGTAGCCGGCCGGCAAGCTCAGTATGCCTCTCACCTAGGTCCCAACGGGACGCATTTCAACGCGCCAATGGGTGCTGGGGCAGGCATTAACCTTAAGCTTGCAACTGGGAGGCAGTGGAATGGTGCCGGGTCTCAGTTGCCGCAATCAGCAGGCCTTGGGAATGAGCAGGATGGTACCGGAGTTACCCTACTTTCCAGTCCGCATACTTCTCCTGGCGTTCTTCCTCCTCGCACGCCGTCAGCCAATGGTAATCGAGCGGTAACTCGGCCAGGCAATATGGGGGGGATCCAAGCATCTACAGGGCACGTGATGCATGGTGTTCAATACCCCGGCCATTCACTATCCCCGCGATTGCAACACAATAGTCCATCTCCTCTCCCCTCCACTGCTACTCTACCGACACATCAGTCGCCACCGCGTCCCCCGCCGACGCCGACGATGAAAATGGCGTCGCCGTCACTGCAGCATCAACAACCTGTGCCAAGTTCGCAAGGAGGATACTAAGACATGGGCTGTGCACTACTGTGCGGCTATGCGACATGGCACAAACTCCCCTCTCCCTTTTCGCCTCTCGTCACGATCTTATATACGACTCGGTAGCGTTGTCTCGTAGCCCATCATTACTAGTGTCCTTGATTATAGTACCCGCTCTGTTTTATGTTTGCTTTTTTCTATTATGTATTGCAATTCGTACATTTATCTCTGCAGACCCTGTGTCAGTTGTGTCTGAAATTTCTGGATGTCATAATAAGCGGTGTGAAACGACGTGTGTATGCATACTAGCAGGCGACTTTGGGAATGGAAATTCTGGCTGGTGAAGTAACTCTGCATGCAGACTAGATGCATACCGGTAAGTACTGCGTACCACTCAGACATATTCATCAGTCGCAACGATTCCCACTTGGTTACAGGTCTTTTTTTTTTGTCCTGCGAGCTACGGTGACCACGAGCGTGTGTTGGATTGGGGGAAGATTGTTTTGCAAATCGGGAAGAATAGCAAATTGCAACACCCAAACAATAGTCATGGATCGAATGGATGGTCGATGCATCAACGGAGCAGAATATTCAATGAGCCTTGTTCACGCTGTCACTGGGACCGCTCAAGACTATCCTGCATAGCAGCAGTGCAATGCACGGAATAACATTATCCCATCTCAGCATGATCTTCACCTCCCCTGTCCACTTCTGCTCCCTCATCTTCGAGTTCTTTTCAAATGCTCCAGCCGTTATCTCGTTGCTCTCGAGTTGGAGAGTCTACTATGCATATCTCGACTGGAAGAATAGCGAGGATCTCCTGCGGACGCGTAGGGTATTTCGTTTTGGCTGCATTGAACCAATCTTGTATGGATTCGCAGCTGACCGACACCGCACCTACGCAGAACCTCATATACAAGCAGCTCACATTCACGATCGTCACATTTCAGCTGGGGAAACGCATGATGAAGCATTCCCTCGTGTCTTGCCTCCTATTTGCCATCGTGGTGATCAGGTTCCTGACGATCCAAGTCAAGCTGGCGAGGATGGCCCGGTCGCTGCAGCAGCTCCATGGTCCGCTGTTCGTTACGGTCTGTGTTGTCTGCTCTGCTCTGCTGCTCTACCTCAAACTGGCCATCGAGGTCGCGTTGGCGGCCTACTATCTGGTCGTGGTGTTTAAAAACCCGTCGCTGAAAGATATGGTGACGTTGGCGCTAGGCGTGCTTCGCCTGGTTGAGTTGAGATAACGTTCGTGATCTCACGGCACACTGATTGGATCCTTGGCGGAGGAAACAGCCGTGCCTGTACCTTTATGCAAGCATACATAGAACGGGGTACAGGACTCAATACATAGATGATGAGGTACATTCACCCACTCCGGACACATTTAATAGATGACAGCTACTTCGCCGTCGTGCATGCTCAAAGTTTCCATTAGACACCAAACCCGATATGCATGTTAAATTGTTTTTTGACCAATGACCACTTTCCAATAGATTAAATGCCGACTTTCCAGGTACGGGAGGATACAAACAAGCAGAACGTAGTCAGGAAAAATTGCTCAGTCGACCACCTCGTAGAGGACAGGTTCACCCAAAGAGTTTTCACGGATCCGGTATGGATCGCGTCTTAGGGGACGTGGACGTCTCCTTCCAACGGCGAGGGGGTTGGTCTCGACTCCAGGCGGAGGACTACCCATGATAGGCGCGTCGTCAATATCCGACTTGAGATCTTCTGTCCCACCTTCCTCCCATTTCTGTTCCGCCTCTTTTTCACCTCCTGCACCTTCTTCGTCACTCTCATCGTCGCTTCTATCGGTGATTGCCGCTTCCACCTCTTCTTCTTCCACTTCTTCTTCCCGAGATGCTTCAGACGCGTTTTCGTCGTCTGGGTGTAACCGGTAGGCTATGACATCGTCCACGTCGCTCAGCAGGCGCCGTACAAATCCGTTTCCGGCAATGTGAGCCACGCAGTTCAAGAATGTTTGCATCAGAGTCATCTCTTTCTGCAACTCGTCGTGAGCCAATGTGGCTTCGACGAGTGCGGAAGATGCTTCAGCTCGAGCAAGGGCGAGCTGCCTCTCGAGATGATTGCGCTGGCGATGAACGTCACTGACCATCATAGGAAGCCACGTGGGGTCGTCTTCGGTAAGTGGCAGAGGTGGAGGATAAGTCAGCGCCATTATAGGGGGCTGGAGAATAGGGGATGGAGGCGGGGGAAGACCGGTTAATTTCGGAGGGATCTTATTGACAGGTCTCCCGCCGTTCCTTGGCAACCAGTGCCCGTCATCGGGAGGAGGGGGGAAGTATTCGAGTGGCCATTGGTCGGCATGAGGAGCCCTTTCCCTTGCAGACGGTTGCTCCTCTGGCTCAGGGCTGGAGGTTCTATTTGCGCGCGGTTTTCTCCGGTCGGAAGTACGATTGGGACTCGCGCTAGACTGACGTGATCTGGCCCTTGATTCTTTGGGCATCGTAGCAGTGCAGTGAATGTCGTCAGGCAAGGACGGGGTCTGGTGTAGGTGGTGGTGGTTGGAAAGAAGAACCAAACAAAGGGCGAAAGGGTAGGAAGTGTCGCGAGGGGCGAATAAATACATGCTTGGTCCACTGCAAGTTGTGCACTGGCGGGTAGGAGCACTATTGTCCACCCATTTGGGATGTGGACTCGTTCAGGGGTACTGTGGATCCAATGTCAGGACATGACAATTATAGACATCGACTAAGTAGCGCGTTGATGCGGAATTGGCAATCTCTTGCTTTGACCGTCTGTCGCCCAGGTCCGAGCGCACTGCATTGTCGTGGTATGATGCAGCCGATGATCGTCGTCGTTCTTATAATAATAATGATCGCTAGCTGACCGTAGGAACGTCGGTCTTGACTCCGCTGGTGGGTTTGTCCAGTGTATCGTTACATATGCATTTACATCCTCGCTATACTCCAATTTCAAGGACAAAAAAAATCCAGGGTGACAAGGAGTGATAAGGACCATCACCGACTTACATAGTAGCGCGCAAACTATATGATACGTTGCACAGCAATACACCCACGCTAGGAGTCTTGTAAATGCCGTATGGACAGGTACATCACTCGACTAGTAAGGGTTCCTCTCGATTCAACAGGGACCTTCCAGGGGGAAACTCAATATTTGTAAGAGCGTTTCTCCTGACGACGTCACAGTGGAAATGATGGTAGGTGCATATGTTCAATCCGACTGACTTGTAGATAGTACTACTAGCCGTCTGTGATGGGCTGGTTTTCATCATCTGATGGCTCACAATCCCTGCAGCAGTATGCTTTCATTGCATACAGCTCGTTCTGCACTTTACTACGTTCATTCATCATAAGCCTTAGAGAACGAGAAGGGTCCGAGTGGCCGTGAACGGAGGCAATTGCAAGTAAAATCTTTTTTTGATATTCGACTCCAAGTGTTAGGCGCTCTTGTCGGCATCATCTAGATTACAAGTCGGGAATGAAGGACCGTGTTCTAAGACGACATCTATCATACATATATTACATACATATCCAATAGGTTCAGACATACTACGGCCAGCGTTCGCAGTCTACCACCTTGGCAGGCTCCCATATTCCACTCTCCATTCTGCTGTGTGAGACATAATGCCACCGATCTGCGACTAAAGTTGCAATCATGGGCCGAAGTGGCCAAGGGCGCTTGACCTAAACTAGTCGTTGTGATGAACGTAATCATCTACGACGAGGACTCAGGGAGGCCGATGAACATGATTTAAAAGCGGCAGACCCTGGACATCTGGTAGATGGCACCTACCTCATGGTCGTGGTTACCGCCCAGTTTGTTCAGCAGTTGATGTTTCGGAAGTAAGTCTTCGAAATACCTTGCAACGCGCAGAATCCGTGCTAGTGTACTCACGTCATCGGTTTCGTTCTCAGTGCGATCGTCGTTGCTGCGCCGGCCCTGTTGGTTCATGACTACTTCTTAACACTCAACGACGAGGTATATTGGCCTGTTTGTTGCACAGCCATTAGTTCTTATTCTCTGTAGATCGAGTATGTATGGAAGACGCCGTGGTCAGCGGTTAAAGCCGTCTTCCTGTTCAATCGTTACGGCACTCTCCTTAGCCAGGTCGTCATTCTCAGCTCGCAGTTAGGGCTTCTATCCCATGATTCGCCACCTGTTTGTCGACATCCATCTTTTATTCCGTCAATTGCAGTGACTCTGGATCTTAATGTTCTCCAGTTTTGCATTGGCTCGGCGGTATTTCATGGGATCTACATATTCTGCACACTGGAGTCCACCCACAGTACGCCTTCATACGTCTTCGACTTTGATGTGTCTCATTTCTTTCCAGTCTTGATTATCCTCCGAGCATGGGTAATATGGGGAGGGCGTAGTCGAATCGGGAGCGTGTTGATTGCGTGCTACATCGTGTTAATCGTGACAATCATTACCGCAACCACAAAGTCAGGAGACCTGACGGTTGGCAAGTCCTAGTTCTGGATCCTCGTTGCACTCTATCTCATTTTACCATGGTAGCTCGTCCTCTTCCTGACCCAAGATTCTCTGGAATATGTTTCGGTGCCGTGGGTGGTAAGTGTTGATGTTGTTGTGCTTGCACTTGGCCCTGTTGCCGGTTCACTGATTATCCATAAAACAGAGAATGCAGTACGTTGCTCATGAACTAGGCGATGCATTTTTTGACCACCGCCGTGGGTAGTGGTTCTTGTTTCTTCTCAGCTTAGTCTTTGATACATGTGTGTTCGTTCTGACGATTTATCACCTTCTCTCATACTACCGTATGTTTGAGAACTATCATCTCAAGCCTCTTCTTCCATTGCTTGTGAGAGATGGTGAGCATTAGCATGGATGTCACCACCCGGGTTAGCTGACATCACTCCAAAGCAACCATGTTCCTCCTCGTGAGGCGTTTTGTTTTTACACTATTCTTGAGCTGAGCTGACTTACGCAGGCCACCGTCTTTAATGATGTATTGAACATAGTTTGCTGGTGAGTGATATATTACATACATGCATTCTTTAGAGTTTAACACGAGCTTCAAGGACCATGTACGCGAACGTATGTCCTCTGCTTTGCCATAATATCCAGGGTATGCTAATAGGTGGTCCTATTAGGACCCCAGGTCTAGTATCGGCCAAGTGTACGTGTCACTTCACTGTATTTATATGTCTGTGAGTAAATTGGTGGTTCCAATAGCATTGCACTCCCTCTTCTTTCGATCAGCAGCCAACGGGTGGTGCTTAACTTGAGGGGGATGAAGGCACAACCTTATTGCACTCGCGATATGAGCCGAGAAATTGATAGACAGATGCATGCATTTCGTTCGCGCAGTATCTGGAGTATAGTGCCGTGGGGAACGATATTCACAATGGAGCAAGGATCTACATTTTCTGAGCAAATTGACACGGGGTACAAAGAAGGTTCGGAGAGAGATAATACTTGGCAGGGAACTGGAGTCCACGGAGCGCGCTTCAGTTCCACAGGTCCAGGAACCCACGAGCTGTGCGTACCTTCTTATGCTCCCCCTTCCGGCCTACATACTTCCCTTGCTGTTGTTTGTATATAGGTCCGACATTCGTAGATCGCCTGCATGACCATGGGCAAGCTGCTTCTTGAGGCTTCCGGCCTATTTACGGAGGTCTGCCTGTGCTATCGTGGGCAGTGTTGATAAGCGCAACGGGACCATGCTAGCCCACACGCATGCCCATTATACTCTTGTAGGAGTACCATGTGATGGTTAGGGCACTCAATATGGCCCCACAGCTGCCTCCGTCGGACAGAGAGGATGATCGTATTCCTCTGTCTTTGCCAAACATAGGCAGTGTGTGGAGGATGGGTGGCTACTCTGTATAGTTTTCTACTGCCGTTGGGATTGAACAGGGCCACTGTTCCTGGGGTCTTGGAACATAGTCGTTATTATTATTATAAGTATCTTTAGTGTATAGTTTATAATCACAAGATGGTTGCTACTGGTCCCAGTGCGAATACGTATAAGCTAAGTGATGGGCGAGAATGTAGAAGCTTGTTTCGTAGTTCCGCATTTTTTCGAGACTCTTAGGTCGATGCATTTCAGGGGCAAATCTTCGGACCGTCTGCTTGCACCAGAACTCTTTTCTCTAGGGCCACTTTCGTCGTTCGTCCAAAAAGGCACACAGTGAACACCTTATCATTGATTCGACACCTTTTCCAGCAGGCGACACCAAGTACTAGTACGTGTACCATGCAGATAGCTGTCCAGTTTAGTATGCAGACATCGTTGAAACCTGAGCTCGACAACCGGGACATACAGAACACATGTATGGCAGATTCGATGAGGTATACAGTAGCGTACGTAAACGATTTACCGTGACTGTATAACAAGCGGCAAATTCCGTGAGAGCGACACAGTACTTCCAAGGTTATGACATGGAAACGATGACTGACATTCAGAAATATGTGTTGACTTTACCTCTCTGATCGCATGCAGTACAGGTCCTGTCGTTCTCAGGTCCAAATACTTGCCTCTGCAGTGGGTTACTGATCACATGTCTGATCTCGACGATCCAAACGACTTGCGTCGTTCCAAGGGAACACACCACAGCATATGCGGCCAATAATGCTAGGGCGGCCAAAATGAAGATGGCACCGGATAGCAGAATCGTCACAATGCCTGTAACGAACAATAGCAAACCAAGTATGAAGATGCCAACGAGCACTGTGGGCAAGTCAATAGGTCGTAAGATCTTGTTTCGGCACATGTAGTAAATGCGTACAGATGGATGGGTCATCTAATATAAATGCCGCAAAGGTGAATATACTCGCCAAGATTATGCTGATGAAGGTGACCCCACTGTGAATGGAATCAGTGTGTTAGGGACTCTCACAAAGCATCGCAGATGTAAAACTGTGCGTACAGGCCTAACACTAGTGGCAGAGACAGGATGAAAAGCAGCAATGACTACCCAGGTTCAGCATGTCCTGAACATTTGCCATCGAGATATGGCACAGAATATGTATAACTGACCATTGTTGTACCGCCTTAGGGCTTTCTTACAAAGGGGTGTATAGCTGGGGTCTCGAGAAGGTAAAGACAAGTCGGTGTTCACGGTCGATACAAGAGTTGGGCAGCTTTGGCAGGAAGCTGATATCGTTCGCGACTTCACGAGTGCCCTCGTGCTTGGTGCATGCATAGGGTTGATTAGGGCACGTGAACCCGCTTCCTTTCGCATGTCTACCTTAGAGCTATTGCGGGTAATAGTTCTAAAGGCGCAGCTTATGATAGTATGTTTTCGGAATGCTCTTCTCCGAGGTATGCCACTTATTTTGAAGTTACAAGGCAGGTCTACGAATCTACCGCATGGCAACGATTTCCATCATGTCCAACATGGTAAAGTGGTGTCCCAAATTGTCAAAGAATGATTCATCGTCATGGATCCACTGTTGTCAGGCATAGAACACTGAAGGTGTAGCAGTTAAAATTCACATTGAAGGGTGTAGTACGTAATTTCATATTCGTCCATCGAGCGCTACATTCAGGAGTGTACAGAAACATATCAATACCAGCGAGCAGAGTTGTCCTCTCCAGCTGAGCTGCCCAGAGCACATTGAATATCCCTGACACACTCCCTATGGAGGTTGGCAGCATGAAACCGTCTTGATGGTAAAATATGTTGGACCCCACCGATGTCCACCTATTATACGTCATCTGGGAGCTTGGTTGTCGGTTCTAAATTGGGATAGGTACACCTGAGTCTCCAGAAGGCGTGCAATCTGTCAATCTTCGCTACAATTACATGGCCGGAAACTAGCGTGAGGGTGGATATCAAGAGGAATAAATGATACTTGCCTCTGATAGGAACGAATAACATAGAAACTTTTCTGGGAGTGATGGCTGCTGGTTTTGCTTTCTAAGGAGGAATGGGACGAACTCTTCTCACTTCCCCTTGACTGATACATTGGTATCTGCTGCCGCCTGCGAGTCGGGAAACTGATGGGTGCACTCCTCCTTTCAACAGCTCCAGCTGCCGTCTTACACAGCCACTTCCACACATTTCTGATAGGCTTATTTGAACTTCGACCTTTACAGCATTCGTGAATATGACATGAAATACGAGCTAGCGACCAGATACCTTTCTGGACTGTGCTGTTCATGGACACAGATGAGGAATAGCTACTGAATGCTTCAGATGGTGTTGAAGCAAGATTAGAATCCATTGTCCATATGGATGCAATGTCGTCGGTGTCGAAGTCCTCATAAAAACGTGTGCCCATAAATCCTGTTTGTAGCACTTGTGGAGATGCCTGTGAGTGCTTGTTTGGGGGGCCATTTCCTGGAAACGGTGAATCAGGAAGGTGTTTCAGTGATGATTTCCAAAGTCATACCATTTGACACTTCTCCATTTCCCATCTGATCCACCGGGGGCATTGGTCCCAATGGACACGGTGTCATCTCTGCATGCAGGAGAGTATTTGTATGACTAGTGTCTTTTACATGTATGCTCTGCGTAGCTTGCTGGTCTAAGTCCATAGTTGGAGCAGCTTGTTCTGGGGTTCTGCTGACTGGATTGTCTGTGTCCACCTCACGATAGATACGATGCCATATCTGTGATTCCACTGGAACGGAATCAGAATGAGCAATTTCCCTACAGGTGTAGACAAGCAGAAGCTCTCTGCGAGTGTGGTGACAGATGATGTAGTGAGGATGGAGAACCTCAGTGGTCAGTGCAATTGGGAAAAAGATGAAAGTATTGGACAATGCAGGAAAGTCCATAAGTTTCTGTACCAGCGGAATGACAGTGGTTAGACTTCCAGAGCCATGTGGCAAAGATAGCAAACAAGGGGTGGTTGCCCAATTTGCTATCGCAGATTCGGTTTATTTGGGGTAGGTGCTAGAGCAACCATAGGGGTGGATAAACAAATAATGTTTGAAACGCAATGTTGGCAATGATATCCAGATTTAGGCATAGGCCCCTGTTAGTGCTGGGCCTCCGGGTAAGCCCTCAGAGAAGACGTATATAGGAGCTGGGAAAAGCGACATACTTTATTAACGGTTTGCGTCCGCTTTAACCATAGTTAGGGATTAAGGAAGAGAGTAATGTAATGTTGTACTAACTCTCATGGACTCACCGACACGGTATATGGTCTTCGTCCAAAGATACGCCGTATGATATCAGAAACATCCAAAATACATTCGCTAAGGAATGTAATACCCCGTGCGGATCAATACGGGCCACAGGGCAAACACCTTCCATGTAGCAAGCAAGGGAATAATCCGGGCGATTCGCTAAAGCAGACTGTGTGATCTTATGCGCTCCGCGGGGTATATAGATCAGCTAATAGGCCCTACCAATGCACCTCGATCTGCATCATCCTGCTAAACACATCTTATCTATTCAGTTGCATCGCTTTCCCTAGGCTATTGCTCGTGTTTCCCTGTGTCATAGTCCTCCAGACCCATCACTGTGCCATTCCAGTCTGCTTTATTCTGTTGCACTAAATTTCAGCCTCCAATAAGTTAGTTGGATGTGGAACAGCTTCGCCCCTCGCCAGCGAAGGTGTAGTCAACTAGGTAAAACCCGACATCGACTGCGATATCTCCACTCAAGTGGTTGTAGTTGTACTCCTTGCTTCTATGTCACTTCTGGTATCCTTTCCGTCCTCCCAATCCTGGTCACCTGAACCAACAATCGTGTCCTCGTGTCCTGGGGGAGGTTGGTGATCTTTTGTTCGGTGGTAAAAGCAAGAAACGGAAATAGCTTCCAGGGCCACTACACCAAATAAGAACCAGAAGGCTGCTGCACGACCATGATATTCCTGCTGTCCCCCATGCCTGGCTTCGACAGACGTTTCGAGCGAAATAACCGCAGCGAGGCCCACCGCAGAACCCAGCTGCAGCGCCCCATTGAACATGGCACCGACGGTGCCGGCCATGGACGCCGGCACAGTCTGAAAGATGGCGATACTGAAAAGATATCTCGGTGGGTTATGAAATCTCGATCTCGCAAATGTCGCTTACTTCGTGTGGGTAAATGTCAGCATAGTACCCGCGCTGCCTACCAAGAACGCTGGAAAGACGAAGGCCCAGTAATGCGACGGGTTGCCCCCTGCAAGTGCAAGCACCATCGTCGCGACCGCCGCCATGAACAGTCCTAGCAGGATGATCCACTTTGGACTAACAACCTTCGACATGGAACCAGAGAAGCCGAGTGCGAAGGCTATTATGCCAACAGGGAGCCTAAGAATCGGTGAGGGGGGACATGAAGGATAAGCGCGGAACATACATATGGGCTGCTGCCGATATAGCAGTCCAGTGGAAGACATCTTGCCACAAGTTCATGAAGATGGTGAATATCACGGTCCACCAAAGGAATGGTAGTAAAGCTAGACAGAAGAGAACCGAGAAATTCTTGTGGAACCACGTACATGGGGGTCTACACGGAGGTAGTGTGTAAGCAAACGACTATCACGAAACAGCGGATATACGAACATCGCCGCCATATCTGCGGGGAGAACGGTTTCCCAGTAGAAGAACAAAATTGTCAGTGCAGTCGAGATGACCAACGAAACTATGACTGCTGGAGTGGCCCACCCCTGTGCGGAACCTGACGTGACCGCGAGGATGAAAAGGACGATAGCAGCTAACCGTTAAGGGGAGTTAGGTCTCATCGTTACATATAATTTACTGCTTGGACCGTACCGGTTAAGATCGATACTCCTACTATATCGAGATTCTTCCATTTCGCGACAGATGAATCGTGGTCGTCCGGAACTTTTCCGATGTGTGTAGGTATGATGAACACACAACTGAGACCAACTGAGATGGCAACCAGGCCAACAAACCAGAAGACAAAGCGATAGGACGCCCATTGGACGAACACAGCGCCGATAAAGAAACCGCAAACTAGACCCCCCAGACTATATTAGCAGCGCAGCGCGTTCATTCGTGCAGCGGACACTATACCATCTGCCACCGCTCCGCAACCTCCGAATATTCCAATAGCACGAGCCTGCTGAGCAGGGTCCGGGTAGATCCTTACTAGTAAGGTCAGAGCAGACGGGATGGACATCGCGCAGGCTGAAGGAGACTAAGTACGTTTGATGCATAATAGTAGAGCCACTCTCACCAATGCCGCTCAATCCTCTTAGCACAATTAGGCCGACTTTGCTGTTCACGAAACCGGCGCCTATAGAAATCAATCCAAGGCCCGACACTCCGCCAACAAACGCAAATCCTAGTGTCCATTTAGGTTAGTTGTGGACAGGGACTCGTCGTGCGACTCACTGGGATTATAAACGTCGCTAATGCGACCGCTCTGGTGTGCAGCTCAGATGTATATTCGATACGGAGTGCAAAACATAGGCGCACAATCAAGAGGGTCGATGCAAAAGTGAGCTGGTACGCACTGACAATCCATACAGATTGACTCGTCGATATGTGCATGGATTTCTCGATGGCTGGCATGGCAGAGAAGACGGTCGACATGTTGAAAGAGTCCAGAAATTGGGCGAGGCAAAGCATCGATAATAGTAGAAGCCTTCGAGCAACGGGGACCTGCCCGAGAGACTTTTCCATGCATGTGGGTATAGGAACGTCCATGGCGATGGAAACTGGTGTTTGAGATACTGACACTTAGCCTGCAAATTTTTACAGCTGAAGGCTTCGCTAGCAGAACACAGAGACAGTCTTCTTATATCGGACTTATTGCTGATTCCCACTACCAAGCAGAGCTCGGAGATTCCGGTCCACGAAGCACGTTAGATCGAAGTGGACAGTCTGCGACCTTCCCAATTCTAAGGAAGGACCTGCAAGATCGATGAGAAAGGGCCATCTGTCCATCAGGTTCACGGAATATGCGAAGCCGTACAAAATATGCCACGTCTACGAGAGGAGTCCATGCAAACAGAGGGCGGAGCTGTTCTGATAATCGGTGTATTGGCCGATATTGTACCCTGCACAGCGGAGAGAAAAGTTTTGACCAGCGGATGATTTTCCGGTCGCATTTGTTAAGAGGTATAAGCATCTCGTGGACAAAACTGGTATGCAAACCAGGTGGTAAGAATAGCGATGTTTACAACGAGAACCCTGGTCGTGGAGGAGAACAGAAACGAAGCCTGATCGTTACGACGGATAGCGGAGCGAACCGTTTAGACTGCCAGCGGAACAACATCAAAGCTCCCCGCTGAATCTAAGACATTCCCCAAAGGACGCTCGTACCAGAGCCACACTCTGGATTGGAGCCTACGCGTCTGCCAGAGGCTCTCGGGCGCATGGCCAACACCATCACGCATGTACGCGGATGGAGGCGGCTAAACTGTCGTGAATGAGCGAATTATGCACAGCTCTCATGAGACGCACCAAGAACTCGTAGAAAAAAGATGCATCTCAGGGTTTCGTGGGTGTGGGTCTGGCATGCTGGCACATCCGAGGGAAATGAATTCATCCACGAAGGACGATGCACGTCGCTCCGCTATGACGGTCTATGGCCCGCGGAACAAAGCTACAATGGCGTGCCTGCGTGGCATTTTCCATACGGATGACTCCGCGCGGTGATATCAAATAGGGATCAAGTCTCCAGCGAGGTCGATGAACTCGTAGTTTTCAAGCGTAGACAGGTGACTGCCAGGTGAGTTGTCCGCCTACTCCAATCAGTTTACCAAGTTGCAGGATGCAAAAGGAAAAACAACGACAAAGGTTGTCGGAATGGTCTAACCACGGTTTGAAAGCTGTCATACGAGCTTCAACCACATATTTTGAGTCGAACGTCGCGGATCGTTTCAAGGACTCTGAAGATTATGTAATCAACCCGCGGAACCAAAGCAGTGTAGCCCCTATTCTGAATCGTGTTCTCGAGTTCCATTTCGCCTGATGTATATACCGAGGGATACTAGCTAAAAGGACCGTCTTCGGTCTGGCGTCCCACTCGGACATAACCGCGGCACTCTGCCGCACTTCTTCCTGGGAGCGGAGTGAAGCACGAAGTATTTCTCTTGGTCAAACGTAAAAACTATTTTATCCACTCGGATCTGTTCCCCCCGGCGTTTTCCTTCTCGTTGCAACAGGGCTATCGGCCAATCGTCCCCTAGCCTTCTGGCCGTGATCGTTATAGCTACCGGGGGTCGTTCTATTGCGTCGTTTCGACCATGTGATGAAGTCGCTCGCTAGTGATCCAACTCAGCATATGCATCCGAATTTATGTATGACAAAACAATCGACACCAACGCACGCAACACACCTGGAAATCTGGAACATCTACGATGGTAAATTAAGTTCATCACGCTCAATACTATCGATTGCTAGGGATTGCATATCGTAAACCAAACATCAAAAGACAGAGGAAAGCCAAGCAAAGAGCGTTCGCGAGAAACTGGACATCGCACACTTGTTCGGATAAGAGGGGAGGGCAAGGGCAAGGAAGGTAGGGTATACGTAATCAAGTAAGGTTTGCAGTGCGGAAAAGAAAAAAAAAGGCGAGCGAGTGTATGGGCGATACGTTTATCGTCTGGCGCTGCCGCGTCCGTAGCCAGTCTGGAGACTGTCGAGCTCGGATTCCAGTTGCTTGATGGCGCTGTGTGCCATCTCCAGATCCTTGTTGAGACGGTCGCGCTCTGCGATGAGCTGTAAAAGTTTTTTTTCTTCTAAGTCCAAATTGTAAACGGGCAGGATGGACCATGCTTACGTGTTGCTCCCATTGCCTGAAACGGGCCTCCTCGGCCTTGACCTGCTCCGTGAAACGTCTCCGGAGCTGCTCCTCCTCTTCCTTGAACTTGGGGTTGTCCACCTTCTTGACCTTGGGCTCGCCGAACTTCCGCGTCTCCATCTGTTGCTGGCGGTAGTTCTCGTAGTGGAGCTCCTCGGTAGTCGAGATGAGGTCCAGCATGTGCGTCCGGATGAGCAACGAGCGCAGTTTGCGGAAGTCGCAGTGGTTCTCGTTTTCGACCTCGGCGACACCCCAGAGGTACTCGCGTCCCTTGACGACCCGGCCGTCGGGCGTCTTGACATCCTCGGTCGAGCCGATGATGGAGAAGGGCATCGCCTCCGCCAGCATGCGGGCATGCTCGACAGCGGCCTCATCCTCGGGCTCGACGGGGGGGTGGTAGATGCGAATGCCCTGGGCAGTGATGACATCGCGAATGCGCTGCTTGAACAGGAAGAGGTCATTTTGAGTGAGAGTATCGGCCTTGGCGACGACCGGGATGAGGTTGACGCGCGTGCCGAGGCGCTTCATGATTTCAATGTCGAGCGGCTTGAGACTGGCACCGGGAACGGGAATGAGAGAACGAACTATACAAGAGCAAGGAAGCAAGGAAGCTTACGTGTGACCGGTCGGTCTGATGAAGTATAGGCATGCATGGACGCGAAGGTCAATCTTCTCGCTACGCTGGGGCTGTTGCTCCTGCCGCATGTAAGCTTCATGCTGGTCGTCGATGAAGTCGACGATGGGGGTCCAGGAGTCGCGGTTGTTGACGTAGTCGCCGAACCCGGGCGTGTCGATGACGGTGAGCTTGACCTTGAACTGCTTCTCCTCGAGCTCGGCCTTGATGATGTCGACTTCGGTCAGCTTGTCGAGTTGCTTGTGGTGGCGCCGAACGTAGTTCTTCGGGGGTGAGAGCTCGGTAGCGAAGAGGGTGTTAACGAGGGTAGTCTTCCCGAGACCAGATTCGCCTGCTTGGACGTAGTAAAACCATGCCGGGCGAGAGCAGAGACGTGGACTAACCTACAACCATCAAGGTGAAGTGGGCACCCCTCTTGGCGACGATTTTATGCCTCTAAGCAGACGAAAAGCGACGCGCGCGAAAAAGGACGACGACCGCGGTGAGCTCCAGAGCAGCAGAGCCAAACAACAGACAAACCTGGTTGGGAAGGTTGGCAATACCGATGCCATCTGAGACTGTAGTTGTGGACGACATGGCTGACGACGAGCAGGTCAAGTTTTGACACGACACGCAAAACGAGCAACGACCAGAAAACAAACTTTGTCTCTCCACTTTGATATGCCGCCGCCCGTGTTTGGCGTTGTTTGTTCGCAGTGGCAACGGCGATCGAGCCATACAAAAATAATGCTACGCGAGTACATACTATTAGAACGACAAGCTACCTGCAGCTCATGTGGTGTCCATGGCACTGTCGCCCTGCACGTCCACCGCCTTCTCCTTGCCCTTCTTCGACGGTCGTCCCCGCTTGCGAGGGGGAGTGGCAGATTTGCGACCAGTCAGCCGTTCAAGGTACTGGTCAGGCTCGTCGGCTTGGGTTCCCGTTTTCGACGACGCATCGGGGGGCGCGCTTCCGTTTGACGGCGGCGAGGCAGCGTCAGCAGAACTGCCCGCTACCGGGGCCTGATTTTTCTGTATGAGCTGTACTTCCTTGAAGCAGATGCGCTGTTCCGTAGTGCCGGCGTGGACGAGCGAGCGTTTGGTCCGGTCCGTGTCGTCTGTGGTGTTGTGTCGTCGGTGCAAGAACAGTAGACGCACGCATGTGGACGATCACTCACGCTTTTCTTCTGTGAACAACAGCTCGGTGCCAAGGAGACTGTCATGCCTGCCTTGGAATATCGAGCCAGCGAGCTGGAGGTAGGGCGTAGGCGTGTCTAAACCCTGAGGGAATCGTCACACACACACTGGTCAAGCCTTGTTGGAGCGTGACACACGATGAGTCGATAGCCTGAACTGCTGGGCACGAGAGTGGGCTCCACCGCCCCGAGGTCCAGAGTGACGTAGAACACCTCTTCCTCTTCTTCGTACTCGTCGTCTGGCCCAAACGCCTCCACTTGTTTGTATCCGGGGACCAGTGTCTGCGGGGGCATGTTGCGGGGTACAGTGTGCTTAGTGGTACATAGGAGACGAGTGTTATTTGGATCAGAGCAAACAACCACTTTCACTCTTCCCGCCTGAAATATGACACCTCACACAGCACGTTGACGCACCTTCCTATGCCGTTCCGTCCCTCGGCTGCACTCAGCAAAAAGCTCAGTGCATCCTCTCGCTCATGGCTCACGCGACAGGCCCGTGATCCCTATGTCAAACAGCGCCTCGCCAGCGCGACGTCATACCGGTCGCGCTCGGCTTTCAAGCTACTCGAGCTCGACGAAGAATGGGGCGGCTTTCTTTCGAAGCGCGACGTACGCGCAGTCGTCGACCTGGGCGCGGCGCCGGGCGGATGGAGCCAAGTCGCTGCTGAGAAACTCGGCTGGGTCGACCCCATCATGGCGGACGCCGACTCGGACATCCCGCCCGACTTCGGACTCAGCGACCAGGCCAGAATCGACAAGTTCGGCTCGTGGAGCAGCATCGCTGGTAGAGGCGTCATCGTCGCGGTCGATCTTTTACCCATTGCTCCGATTCCCGGCGTGCATGCTATGCAGATGGATTTCTTGTCCCCCCAGGCGGCGGATGCGGTCAAGGCTGCGCTGATGACCCCGGAGAACCCGTCCGGAATGGCGGACGTCATCTTGTCAGACATGGCCGCCAACTCCACCGGAAATAAAATCCGTGATGTCGAAATGAGCCTCGATATCTGCCGTTCGGTATTCGCGTTTGCAAAAGACAACTTGCATGTCCGTGATTCAAACGAAGGGACGAGAAAGCAGCGGGGTGGAACATTGCTGTACGTCAATGGC
>JADGIP010000472.1:0-17123 GCA_016618355.2 Astraeus odoratus | reverse complement strand
CACCACTAGCACCGCAGTCGGCATGGCCCCGCGATTATTTCTTTCGGCAGATACTATCACTGAGCGTGATAACATTGATTGGCATCCATCTACTATACTTCATTTTCGCAGGCCTCTCATACAAGCTTGTGTTCAACCATGACATGATGCGACATCCGCGCTTTCTAAAAGACCAGGTCAAGCTCGAAATCGAGTGCAGCCTGAAAGCGTTCCCCATGATGACTCTCCTCACGTTGCCGTGGTTTCAAGCTGAAGTGATGGGGTATTCGAGGCTCTACGATGACGTGAATCAATACGGGTATATATACCTCGTGCTCTCAGTGCCATTGTGGGTAGCTCTGCACGAGCCACTGGATCCGGGCCACTAACACCGCTATTACAGCTTTCTGCTGTTCACGGACTATGGTATTTACTGGGTTCATCGACTGTTGCATCATCCCAGCATATACAAAACGTTCCACAAACCCCATCACAAATGGATAAGTGCGTGGCCGTCCCTTCGTCCGTCCGAATAAACCCTAAATCTAAGCTTTCGCTTCGCCTCAGTACCAACACCGTTCGCATCCCATGCATTCCACCCCGTGGATGGATACCTCCAATCTGTGCCATATCACCTATTTATTTTCTTATTCCCCCTGCACCGCTATCTATATCTCGGCCTCTTTGTGTTCGTCAACTTCTGGAGTATCTTCGTACGTCATCTCTCCCCTCCTTCTTTCCCGACTCTGGCGAGTAATCATTGTGTATGTTCGCCATTAGATTCATGATTCTGATATGATAACCGGACATCCACTCGAGAACATCATTAACGGGCCGGCACACCACACACTGCACCACCTTTACTTCACTGTAAACTACGGACAGGTACGGCGCAGCCGCCTTGTTTCGTCATAGCGCCTGACGTTTGTGTAGTACTTCACGTGGGCTGATCGCGTCGGTGGCTCCTATCGCAAGCCAGACTCATCCCTCGACCCTCTATTAGAAGTGAAAAAGATATCGTAATATCGTTTAGTCTGTAGTGCGTTTTTGCTGTTAGCTGTTGCATGCTGGATCTACTTCGGCGACGTCATAATGTGTAATCATTATAGTTCAATAGAGTTATGCATGGTGTGATAGCGCCACGAGCATGGTACAAAAGGCAAGGTCAGCATCGATAAACCCAAGGCAGGAAACAACAATGGCACGCTTGCTCAGCCTCGCGTAAAAGTAATTTCCCACCTAGTGCTTGCTCCACTTCGTTTCAACAGCAGTAACGCCACTGTAGCGGCCTGTAAATATTGTCGTATATACATCGAGCACCCACTTTACGGCCAAGTATAGATCGAGGCCATCCCATAAACTACTTCTTCGGCCGTCTCTTCACCTCTTCATCTTTGCAGGCGTGCAACATCAATTTGTTCGGGTGGCCCGGCGTCATCCCACTATGCCCTTTGGACCAGTCGTACGAGATGGCGTAGGCAAATATAGTGCCATTGCGGTTGAAAGTGGTTGCAGTGATCGGCCCAGGGGTGGGTTCGAAAGCTAAACCGAATGCAGATACCGGACATCAGCATAAAGCCTCGAGGGAAAGCATAGTTCCAAAAACAAACATTTTAGACGGGTTCGGGCATCCTTGTCCCAGTAATGAATTGTACCATCGGAACCTGGAGTGGGAGAGGTTAGAGTGGCACTCCGACGGGATCGGCAGTGCAAAGCGACCGTACCACATGTGGAGAAAGTTCCATGCACAGGGTGGAATGAAATGTCGTTGACAGCGTATACCAGCGACTGGTCTTTTGAATTGGGAGATTGGTCCTTGCGATGACACTTAAACGAGAAGTTGTTGCTAGATCATCCGCCATTAACCCGGAGTCACACGTAGCGGGTTCCGAGACTCACGAGCTATCCTTGTCTTCGACGTATCTGAGAAAGGGGAATCAGCTGTCCACATCACGACGACGGCGCTAATGAGACCCACTGGATCGCGACACGGCCCTCGATGCTGCCGACTGCAAACCCACTGCTGGGAGAGTTAGTGAAGCACGAAACAACACGTGTTTGCCACTTCAGAGGCGACGTTATGGTCTGTCAAGGCTGGGGATCAACACGGCATCCACCACTCGGATATGACGCAAACACGACCTTGTAGGGGGTGGCAGGAGTCGACAAGTTGTATATTTGGATGTGACGCTCGGCTGTTCCGACAACAAGGAGCGGGTATTGGGCATCCATAGTGTAACACCGCTCGGGCAGCTGGACCGTCGCGACAGGGTTGGCGCTTCTCAAATCCCAGTACTGCACGCGACGGCGTCAACCAATACGTTCCCATGAGCAGCACAACGAGCGGCAAACGCACCTTGAGTGTCTTATCCCAACTACCCGTGGCTAAAACTCCCCCCTGTGGTGTCTCGATCCATTTCACGACCTTGATCGGGGCATCATGCTGCGCCACCTGCTGTGATTGACCATTCGTAATATCAAACATGCGGGCAGCATTATCCGCACCCCCGGATATGACTCTGTTGCCGTCCTATCGACCACCACAGCAAGCCATCAACAGCCCATTCCCACCGGCAGGAGCACATTGCGCATGCACGCACCTTGTTCCAGCATACGCTCAACACGGGCCCCTGGTGCCCGTACATCGCCTTGCCTTGCGTCTGTCCATTTGGACCAACTTCATACAGACGGACCTAGAAGGGGGCAGAGCGGAAACGCGGAAGTCGTTCAGTTTCACAGCCCGCCCACACACACTTAGTTCTGGAAATAGACACTTGCGTTGTTGTCCCAGCTCCCAACTGCGAGGTAGTCTGCCGCAGAGGAAAAGGCGAGAGACGAGATGGAGTCTGATGGGGGCTCTTGGACCTCGATGTCCTTTTCGGTGGTCGCAGCAGGTGTCGTGGACGTTGTCGATGTGCCAAAGAACGACATGACGTCTCACCCTGGTGTCGGGAAACGTCGATACAGCGAGAAGCCGAGACGAACACGGATAGAATATGCTACTAGACGTAAACAGTTGTTTGTAGACTGGTCGATTGACTACGAGTGTTCGGTGGCGTGGTAAAATGCGTCCGAGTGCCAAAGGGAACCAAACAGTGCAGCAGTGCGTCGGCGGGTTGGCGTAATGGTAACGCGCTAGTTTCCGGCGCTAGAGATTCTGGGTTCGAGTCCCAGGCCTGTCGCTTTTTTGCTCGTTGGTTACAGGGCATTGGGCAAGCCAGCGAGCGCTCAGCGCACGACTTGTCCAAAAAGCTTATTTCAATGCTCTGTTCACTTCAACCTCTCCCCTGAAGCCCACGATGTCGCTGTCCCTACGTCCGGGCAATCCCTACCTCCAACTTGCTAGGTGACGCTTCCGCGATCCGATGGGCATGTTCAGTAAATGATGACCTTTAAACTACTCTACTTCTTCCCAATATAGGGACACCCCTACCGGTAGACTTATCGCCGAGGCCCAGGCCGAGTTAGACGATCTACGCGAGAGAGAGAAAGAGCTCCTCGACCAGCTTCGCAAGGTCCGCCTCTTTGCCCTACGCCAAAGAGACAGGCTCCACCATCTCGTCAACTTCCCGCTAACACCCTTAAACATCCTTCCTAACGAGCTGCTGCTCCAGATAATCACACTCGTCCTTCTGGATGAGTTCTTGCACTCCGATCCATATCGCGTCAAGCGAAATCTACTGATGGTATCACGACGTTGGAGGGATTTGATTTTAGGTTGTCCATTTCTGTGGACTCACATCCGGATTTCCCCATCTTGGGACCGTTCACTTGTCAACGCACATATAAGGAGGAGCGCCAGATGTCCCCTTGATATTACGATTCAGTATACATCAGCTAAGCCCGAATGCGACGACCTGCTTGACCTTGCCATTTCTTCTGGGGATCGTTGGCATAGCCTCGTTGTTCGTGACTGTGGAAAGCAGACTGATCGTATCCTCCAAAGAATCGGTTTAACTGGGTCGTTTCCCACTCTCAAGCACGTTTCTATCTGTGCACGAGACTCCACTGCTTATCCATGGTTCCTCAGACCCGAGGATGCACCTCGTCTTGAACACGTGGAACTCCACACCAAGACTGACAATCGTGTCGTCGCGATTTTTTCCAACCTAAAGACGCTCGTTGTGAACTCCCCTCCCATTGAAGAGGGCATGCTGCCGGCCTTGTTTTCACTTCAGCATTTGACTGCACTGTCATTATCTGGTCCGACTCATGGCTGGGGATTACTTCAACACGACTCTCTACATCTGCCACTTCTCGAATCCCTTACTCTCGCCTTGCACGACTTAGGGGGTCTTCTCAATGCTATTGTAGCTCCACGACTTAGCTTCCTCTGCTATACGCCCTTGGCGTGTGTGCCTACCACCGTCTCTGTGTTCGGACACCTTCCATCCAAGTTTCCCCGCGTTCGACATTTTTCCTTGGGCAATTACGCCGCGCGCGAGGATCAGAAAAAGGGGCTTGATGCGGAAGAGGCGCTGGCCGTCTGTAAGGCATCCCCTGGTGTGTGCTATGCAGAACTGGGCGCGCAACATGTTTCAGGGTTCTTCAGGGCGGAAGGCCCATGCCCTGCAGACCATTGGACGCGTATTGCGACCCTGCGAATCCTTGGCTCCGTCACAGATGACATGCGTCGTGACCTGATTGGGTGGCTCAGGCGGCGACCATTCAAGGGACAGTCGATGGTTGAGGTGACGCTGTCTTAGGACTTAAGTATCGTGATTCGTCTACCTAGCATACTCGGGACCTCTGCATCGACGACAAATTATACGAGGGATTCACCGTCAAATTTCATGCCTACACTTTCGAAGCTAGCTGCTCCTCAACCCGAGTTCTCCTGCTAATAGCTGGCCCTCTTGTGCATTCAGTCATCACCTTGGACAATATTAAGTTACGTAAATTTATTGGGACTGTACTGTGTATGAAATGTCTCCAAGTCTACCTGGTTGGCGATGAGGCGGGATTAGAATTTGATGATATATGCCACAGTTCACAAATGTACCCGTCTCATAGTTGCCAATCCCTCATGCAGGCATAGGGGATGCTAGCCCGCGGGGCGCTTTCCCGGTAAATTAATGTAGTCCTAGCGCTTGTGCAGGCTTCTGCACGTTTGACTCTGCCTTGCTGCAACCTCGGGCTCCCCCGTTGGTTTCGTTCGAACCAGCCCTTCGAACCTACTTCACCACGGCAGCATACTATCTGATGACATTCTATCCATACTTCAGGTAACCCCTTTTGTGATACGATGGTCAAGTTCGAAACATGACTCTTGACACATGCCACTTGGACAAATACAGGGTCACCTCCACCGACTCGCTCCTAGTCGAGGCACAGGCTGAAATAGAACAGCTGGAGAAGAGAGAGCGAGAGCTCCTCGACGAGCTTGATGAGGTCCGGCTCTTTCTGCAGTTGCAAAGAGACCGGATCCATCAACTTCGGCCCGCTCGCCAAACCTCACCAACGGCGCCTATCACCCGCCTCCCTGCCGAGCTACTTCTAGGCATTATCGAGTTAATCAATCAAGACCAGACAGTTGGACGCGATTCACACCGTTACGTCAAGCTAGATTTAGCAAGAGTATCGCGATATTGGAGGGACTTGATCTGGGGCTCACCACTTCTTTGGACACGTGTTGCGATCGTCCCGACCTGGGCTCCTGCTTTTGTCAAGGCTCATGTAGTGAATAGTGCCGAATGTCTTCTTGACGTCACGGTTCAGGATTGGGATATCCCACACAACAGCTTGACGAAGTGTGAGGAGCTCCTCGATATTGTTATTCCTTGCAGACACCGCATTCGTAGCCTTTATCTTAGTGACAACAGTGGAGTGGGCACGACGGAATCTATATTGGAAAGGATCGTTTCCAACGGGACGTTTCCCTCTCTCAAGCGCATTTCAATTTTTGATGACAGCGCTATCCTCTATCCGTGGCCCTTCGGTCTAGACAATGCACCCTCTTTGGACTACATATCGCTTGAAGCTGACACCGACATCCGCGTTACTTTGATGTATTCAGACCTGAAAACACTTATCCTGTACTCTTCACCAGATGGTCCAGGCGCGCTTCCTGTTCCGCTTTCGCCCCTGAACTTGACAACACTCACGTTGACTGGACCAACCCACGGCTGGGGACTACTTCGACCCAACACCCTTCATCTGCCGAATCTCGAATTGCTTTCAGTTTGCCTGCAGAACTTAGGGGGCCTAATGGAAGCCATCGTCACTCCGAGACTCCGTTATTTCAACTATACACCCTGGGCTAATGTCTTGGATTCCATTGCCGTATTCAACAACCTTCCATCCAAGTTTGCCTCTGTTCAGCACCTTCATCTTCGCGATTATTACGATGGCGTGATCAGTGACGATGGAGAAGTGGTTTATCTGGATGATGCGCCAGCCATCTGCAAAGCGTTTCCCGGTGTACGTCGTCTGGGGTTACATGAGAGGCACATCAGCGCTTTCTTCTGGGAAGAGGGCCCGTCCCCTGCAGACGACTGGCTACATCTACAGAGCCTGGAAATCTGCGGACTGTTCTATTCGATGCCCAATGATTTGGTGGGATGGCTCAGAAGGCGGAAATTCAAGGAAAGGTTAGCACTGGAAGTCACTCTTATGGAATCAGAGGATTACTTGTAGCCATCTGCATATGCAGACCTGGCTCCTATGAATCGCGCAGCTGCTATTTAATCGAATAGCCGGTCGGTGTATGGCTTCCGGCGCATATTTATTTGTGAAATGCCGGGACACCGCTGCAGATTGGCTCCGAGTAGCGGCGCCTCACGTTAAACTATAGCAACTTGCGAAAATAGCTAAAGAGGTCGATGCCGAATGTAGGCAACTTCAAACGGCAAAATGGGACTCAGAGCTGAAAAGAGACAGCTTTCTTGCCTTACACCAAGTTTCACCCGATCACCTCCCTTCTGAACCATTTTGCAGGACCTCTGTAGCGAGACTCCAGTATACGAACTCAATTGCTGCAAGCGGACAGCAGAAAGGGTACCTTGATGTTGAGGGAACTTGGACTTCAGTCCTTCATGTCTTTGGAGTAGATCGTCAAGTACACTTATCTTGCTGTTACTGTTGGTCCTGCAGGTATATGTGTGAGAGGGAGAAGATATGCCCATCCTGTAGGTTTGCCAATGGATATATTGAATGTACACATTGTAAGTAACATCGAATACAGATGTACCAGTTTCCTCACATGCCCTTGATACTTGCAACAATAACGAGATGAGTGCAAGATAAAGATAAGATAAGGCATGAGGACTGAGAAAATTCGAGTGTAATCTAGTGGTTTCGTCTCACAATTCTTCCATCATCTGTATCAAAGGCATACACAGATATTGAACCGGATGCCGACAGTAACCGATCCGACCACATCAATCAACACCAGTCGCCACCACCCGCACGGAAAGGTGATTAAGCATATAACGATATGACAACATCGACGAAGAAATCATGAAGAGGAGATTCAGAAAAGGGTACTTTGCTTTGCAATCGATGCGATACCCATGCCAAAAAGTCAGAAAAAGACGCAAAAAGTGCATATAGTCTCTTATTTTTCTGACTGTCACCCTGTAGACCTAAAGATCAAGCTCCTCGGTTGCGGGTCCTAGGAGATTGCCATGCTACCTGCACACATCGGCCTTGACTTGAATGGGCTTGGATTATGTGGCTCAGGATCACCTGCAATGATAGCTGGCTCCCCTGAACACTTTCCTTACTTCCTTGCATCATCTTCAGGGTTTTATGACGCTTTAATAACACTTACAAGGCTCTCTAACGATTTCAACCACTGCAAGGATCCGCAGTAATGACAACAACTACTACCACATTGACCATTACTATATCTCGTATTATATGCAATCAATAGTATTTTTGCCCTTTTTCTATTTGTACACACAATGTATTGTCATACAGGGAATGCTCAAGCGTCTGGAAGCGCAGGATCCCCCAATGACAAGGGCACAGTGTAACAGATTTCAGGTTGGCTCTACGTATATGCCACTTTTCCTTTATCTTATCTTTTTTCACACGCTTGTCTCATTATTTGCTGTAGCTCTCGGACTAGGTGCCTGGGCATCCGAGGTACATGCGTACATAAATGGCACAGCCCAAGCCCTGCTACCAAGGGCTCACCCAAAAGCGTGGGTCCTCTGTGCCAGAGTAATTAGGATCCGTGTCTTCGAAACTACTCCTTTGACCTTGGGAGTGGGAGCTAAGTAAAAGCGGGCATTAGAATGTTACATACGTACATCATACCTACGAAACGTGGACCGCGTATTGCGGTGCTTTTAGTTTGTGACGCGCTTATACTTGCCGGATCATCCAGCAAACGCTGGCGCCATGAATGTAACGGCATAGCCCCCCGATATAAACGAATATAAACGATATATAGCAGCAGTAAGTACTGTCTCACCTAGAACACTATCCTAAGTCGGTTCCACTGTGCACGAAATTTTCCTATCGTCACTGCCCTCCAGAGCAAGGACCTCGTATGTTATTCGTATGCATCTGTTACATATGAGATCTCATTTGATTTCCACCTACAACAACTTAGAAGTTCTCTGTACTATCCGGGATGTCGTCCATCCAGGTCCATGGTTCAGGAAAGCTACGCCCCAGGTAGGTGTTTGTGATCGAGGTGGAATTTAATAGATTTAGGATGATCGATACTGTCACTTCATTAAACAAAGTGCTGCCGGCGAACTCGGTGAGGCACAGGCTCAACTTACGTGGTTAAGAAAAAAGGAACGCGAGCTCCTCGACCAGCTTCACATCGTTCGCACTAATGCACAGGTACAAAGTGACAGGATCAATCGGCTCCTTGTTGCTCCCCAAGTTTCGCCAGCGCCTATTAACTGCCTTCCTATCGAAGCACTTCTGCGTATATTCAGATACGCCATACAGAATCCACCCTCCAGATGTGATCCACATCTCCATGTCAAACGAGAACTGGCTACTGTTTCACGACATTGGAGAAGATTGATCTTGGGCTGTCCGAGTTTTTGGACTGAGATCGTCGTAGCCCCGAATTGGAACCGTGCCAACATAGCAGAGCATGTAGCAAGGAGTGCCAAATGTCTTCTTGACGTCTTTGTTTACACATCTTTCCAAGAGGCAACAGACGACGACGAACTCGACGACATTCTCGATATTGTCCTGTCTTGCAAACAACGTTGGCGTAGCCTGACAATTACTAGCGAACCTGACATCAACACTAGTTTTATCCTTTCTAAAATCTCAGAAGGAAGCTTCCCTTCCCTTAAACGTGTTTCTGTCCTGGATATGTCTGGCTATGTTGGCCCATGGCCACTTACAACCCAGAGTGCCTCTTCTCTGGAATATCTGGAACTCACAGCCGTAGGTAATGTCTGCGATAGCTTTGAGGTTGCTGATCTTACGTGGGCTTCCTGTTAGGCACGTTGGTATTGCCAGTACCAGTACTGCTTTCGTTTCAGAAACTAACAACACTCTCGTTGCGTGGTCTCACCAATGATTGGCAGTTCAAACCAAACTCTATCCACCTTCCACTTCTCGGATCCCTTGAACTCGGATTGACCCACTCGCGAGAGCTAATGCAAGCCATCGTAGCTCCCAACCTTTCCTATTTCCACTATACGCCATGCGCTATTGACCCCGACTCGGTTACTGTCTTTAATAATCTTCCGGCCAAATTTCCAAACGTTCAGCGCCTTTGTTTTGACGATGCTGGCTCCATACCACGAGTAGGTCCTAGGGTGGCTAACGCAGAGTGGGCTATAGCTATATGCAAAGCGTTTCCTCATGTGCGCCATGCGGAGTTAGGTGCAACTCATATCACGGGGTTTTTCGGGTCAGAGACCCAAAGTCCTGTGGATCTTTGGGAAAATTTGGAGAGTTTGGATATACACCAAATATCACCTGATTCAAGGCCAGGCTCCCTTGTTGGATGGCTCATACGGCGGGCTTCTGAGGGGAAGAAGAAGCTAGACGTAATCCTGTCAGAATTCTACTTGGTCGAGGAAGAACCGGAGCTCAATGGTGTCTGGCTTTCTGGCCTTTACGAGGCGCTTTACCCTTACTGTACGCTGGAGATCAGAAATTTCCCTCTGAAACTTGATCTCACAGTGTGTTCCTCGCCGCAACATGCAGTACGTGTTGAGTCGTGATTCTCGTGTCTTTTCATTGATCTATGTGTGGTCAGGATATAGTTAACACGTCATACAAGTATCCTCGTTTCATAAGGTTGATCGACCAAGCGCTTCAAGGTGCAGGTCGCGTTGCTGGTGAGGAGGGGGTGTGTTCGGAGTGCAGCAATTAGTAGTGTGATAGCAACTGCGTTACAACAGTTAATACGCAAGGAAAGATATGTGCAACCACGCTGAGAGAATGGGGTCGTTCGTGTATTTTCATATCGCTAATTTATAGCGAGATGTAAAACTCGAGTTCTGGAACGTGTTGCATCAACACGTTTGAGAAGCTCTATTGGGATTTGGACTGTAGCTGGGATAATTGCTAGGTCCATGAACTTGAAGCCAGTGGATGTATATATGAGAATTGCAGAAGGTACTCGTGAAAAAAAAGGTACTGCAATTCACTCCACCACCCGATGTACTAGGACAAGGCTCGCTTTCAACCTTCCGCTTGTTGGACTAATGCATGCTTGGATGTACCAGCCTTTGCATCACCCAGTATCCTGGATGAGACACAATACAGCCATTAGGGGTCATTTGTTCGTTTATGGCATATTATGACCCTACCGTAGTAATTGAGCTCTTTCGCGAGGTACCTCGAAAGCGGCATCGGCCAGATGCTTGCCGATTTTCTTCAAGACCTGGTGATAAATCGTCAAACAACAACTTCTTCTGACCTTCACGCAGTTACCTTGGTCCTTCGCTCCTTTTCTTCATTTTTCATTTCATCTTGCAAAACATTGTCCACAACCTGGTCCGCATTAGCTAGCTCCTAGGAGGCTGTAGTAAGTGACTTGCTTCAGCTAGCACTCGCCTGATTTCAGAGCGGACTCCAACCCAGCACGCCAATAAGATCTGTACACTGTGAGCCAAGTTCATTATGGCCTAACGGCATTTTAAACCTTGCCAGTAAGGTCCTCCTCTATGGCCCGTTTTTCAGCCTCGCCGTCTGCTGCGTAGAGTTCTGCTTGAAGGGTCATGGTCTCTTTCACTAGTAGCGGGATAGTGGGCCTCCATCAAGTTTTAAAATGCTATGATACATTGGGAAGTTGCAAGTGCTCACTCATCTTCGTCAGTAAAGTCGGGTATAGATTCTTCCTCTGATTGACTATCATCGGTCCTGGTACATTCTCATCGGAAACTGGGCATCCAGAGGAATTCCTAAGGTACTCACCATGTCGCTTGTATGTATACGGAGCTTATGACTGTAAGCAACTAGGCGAGGGAATTTGAGCAAATCGGCTCGGCGGGACATATAAGTTGGGTATCACCTCAGTACCAAAATGTTGTGACTTGAATGCATCAATCTCCTGTTTTGTCTCCTCTCTAAGCTCACCTCCGTTATCGTCCAGATGCCATAGACTTTGTATCAGTTGTGTGGTTAATTCCTTTATGCGTGACTCGTAGCCCTTCTGACGTCTCTTCCGAGCTTCACAGCAGAGTAAGTTCTGCAGTACTGAAATGCTGAGCAGCATGGCCTCACCACTGGCTAATTTGGAATCATTTCTGTCACTTCCGCTCGCTGCAATAACTAGTTCATCAAAGAAGGCCAGGCTTCCCACCTGATATACAGCGTATGGTGGAAAGCAAGCATGGGCGTCATAGAGGCAACAATAGTGATGATAAATCTCGTACATAGTCCTTCAGGGGGGCCCCACCGAATAATTCCCTGAAGAAGTCAACAGCAGCTTGCTTCGTTTCCTTGTTCTTCATATCTAGCTGCGAGTCATGCCTATTATATGTCTTTACGGTGCGAGCAAGTAGGAGCGAAACGCACAGATCCGAGAAGAATATGGAAGTGCATCCTGAGTTTTCAATATGTAAATTAGTTGTCTTGGCTTGCATGCTTCACGTCCGAGTGATGACAATCTTACCTAATATCCTGGAATAAGTCACTTGTCTCTTCATCTATTACGTCCAAGTACCCAACCTGTCTGGGCGATACTAGGCTGTATAGCGGGGTGGTAGAGGGCATCAATGTCCAGTACTCGGATGAATCTGATGACTCTGAACCTGGTACAATTGGTGGAATAATACAAGATACGGTATGAGATTACTTACCGTTCTTCCAGTTCTTGGATGAATAGTGGGACTCTGGCCACGTCGTTCTCACAGTCTCTTCGGGGCCATACGCAATGTAGCATTCTTTGCAGCGTATTGCGGTTGCAACTATGCAGAACCCTGGAAGTCGAGCCGATAAGCTATTGAGGCAGGAAGTGACCATTTGGTTATTTGGAAGCGAGATGCTTTCTGGTTGACGCAGAACCAGACCTTCAAGGTGATCTGGACCATCTGACAGAACTACGACTTTGCCAAGTATTTTCAGACTGTCATTTTTGACATCGATATCTGCGTTGTCCTTTGTTCGGATCTTGTATTTGGTGGGATCAAGCGTAGATTCCCCATTTTCTCTCGAATCGGAACGCACTGCTTTCATATCTTCGAAAACGTTGCCCTGACGTTTGAAACCTCTGAAATCGAAGCAACCATAATCACCCAGCTGCTTCTGTTAGGCTAGATACATGGGTATGGAAATGAAGCTTACTTTTATACCAGAGTTTGGGGCAGCCGGTAAAAGTGATAGGTCGACGGTGTCCACAGGCAAACTGTACTCCCGAGCTAGTCCATCGGCAATGGCATCCGCGATCAAACCAGGCATGTCGGTGAAACCAGGTGAGATAAACTACAATAAGCTAAATATCAGACTGCAGTAAATACAGGAACGAATGAATGTATTCACACTGGACAAAGGCTTCCAAACGGGTTGTGCGCAACAACCCGCACACTGAGCAATATCGATCGTGATAGAAGAGCATATCGGTTGTAGCAACCGTCTGTAGGTCATTCGCAGACTGCGTATTGATCGGGGGATGTGTGTATGCTTGACTAGTCCAATTTCACCATGACGAGGTTCAGCAGAAAGAGACCGCCATGCCCCAGCCATGCGGATGGCGTAATCCGAGCTTGCCTTTACCATACATTCGTATACGCGCCGAGCATATTGTTCTGGTTCTTGGGGGAGTTTTTCGCAGATTACCTCATGTGCCCAGTCCAGGCCAAAGCAGTAACCGACGACGACGAAGAAGCAGGCTTGAGCAGCGGTGTCGACATACAACAGAACCGCACAGTCATCAGCACTTGAAAGAGTCAGTGTATTCTCGGTCATGGCTACTGTTCTTGGAAAGACAGAGTGGAAAGCGAAACCACGACTGCAGTCACTTCTGAAGTCGAACTTAAACATAAATTCATTCTTCAGATGAGTCCGGGAAGTAAGATAGAGTTGCTGGAATTCGAAAGCTTCATCTCGTAACGCGGAAACTGAATCTCCGAAGTATCTGTAAAAGTTGGACTTGAAGGATGCTAAATTGATTGTCAGAGGCGAGAGATCGTTTGACCTGCAGCATGCCAGTCGGGCCTTGACAAGCCATGGAGTATCGGGATAACGCCTAATAGGTAGCCATATTTGGATGCCTGCGTTAGTAACGGAGTATGTCCAGACCTGACCAGGGTGCACGGATTGAGCATCTTCGGTTGACGTCTGTACGGTTGCGATGAATTCATCATATTCCATGGTAGTAACATCATGGCAATCCCGGAAAAAACTCGGGTCGTCCGCCAGGACACTACCCGATCGTCCCGTCGTTTTTGAGTGCCCCCACGCAAAAATACTATGATCGTTGGACATCTGAATTATTTGCAACTGAAGACGGAGAAACGCATTTTTCCCCTCCCCATATAACATCGCCATTTGCACATCAAACAAGCCTAGCAGCGAGTATGCCCTGTCCTCCACACGTGTTGTCTTGCGATCAGCAGCCCAGGACATAATCTGACCTATGCTCGGACGGTCTGATTCTAGCCCGTATATCAAAATATGGCTCGGGATTCGCGTAATTTCTGTTAAAACGGAGGTAAGGCTCTTCTTGTCGCCGAGTAGTTTCCACTGTTCATTGAAGAATAATACGGCAGTAGGTGCTATCAATTCCTGGAGAGTCCATCCGCGCGAGAACCATTTTGGCCATCCGTTAAACTCGAGGTACTTTGTTCCATCAGCATGGACAGGGAATGTGACGTCCTCCACGTCATGAAGATACGCATAACAGCGGTCCGAGTTCTTGTACCACCGAAACATCGAGTTAATAGCCTCGGACAACTCTGTGCTGCTCTCCTTGTTGATGCAACACGTGTCTGCCCAAACCCATTCCAGCTGGTCGCAACGGGCTTGTCGGCAGCTCTGAACAATTTTCCGATATCCGCTGCGACTGCGGATTTCTTCTCTCGCTGGATTGCTTGTTACCATCAACTCTTCCATGTCCTTTATATGCACCTCTTCCGTCTCCGATCCCCAGCAATGGGATAGAATAGCATACTTGATCTTCTGGAGCTCATCATCATTGAGTTGCTTTAAGATGCTATTCCCAATGGCGTGTTTCCCATCCTCGATTCCGAGAATCGTCTGCACGTTAATCAAGCGCATACTTCATATATATGTACGTCACAAGGTGTTAGTAAGTACTTCAATCGCGGAGGACTATGTCTGACGTACAGGTAACCTGGACAGCAGTGAAGTGCTCCTTAAATTTTGAACCCGATCCGCAGGTATCTACGTGGGGAGGGCGCCAACAAGGCAAAATAATTGATCAGATGTACCCAAGTGGCGAGAGCTGGTGTGCGATCGCGAGGATGAGAGTTGAGCACGACTTGATATCGAGTTGAAGTGGAAGATGGCTCTCCCGCGTATAATGGCACTGTGCTGGTGATACCATCATCCCGGGCCGAACGTTAAGCCTTATTAAACCCCTCTAGTAGTGCACGACCCCGCTAATCGATGCGGGTCATCGCAATGTACCTGTCCACCAGTCATCATGTCTATGCTTCTGGAATTGTACATACCCCCATAATCCGTGGGAATGGCACCAGGCACCCGCCCACTGGCGCCAACACATTCCAGTCATTACGAGCTACAAAAGCGCTGCTAGCTAGTTCGTGATCCACCGTATATTATATTGTTAGTACATCTCGAATACTCGTACACGAGCAACTGTCCCATCATGCAGTCTGTACCATATTTGGTCAAGGTGGAGTAAATTAGTAGTGCCAGAATACGATACAGACTAAATCCTTTATTCATTAATGACGAGCATCCTTATACACCTCACATCGCCATGTAGGCATACATCTGTAGTTCTGGCTGTTACTCTGTCATTGATGAAGTCTAACTTTAGAAGCGGTTAAACGTACCTTTACTAACACAATGTGATCTTCAGTGATCATCGCAGCCTCCCAACTATATCCTATGGGGGGAAGATCGAGAGGCGCCACGTATCCAGGGAGAAATGTGACTATCTCTGTTTCAAACAGATGGTCTTCTAAAGAGAGCTTGGTTTCCTTCTCCATCGCATTCCAAGGGAGAGGGTGACGACTGGCAGGCTGAACAACCTTTTTAAAGGCATACGGGTTAAAGTCGTATATGGTAGCAGGACGATGACTATGGTTCAGACTCCAAATGAACCTCGTCCCATAGGAATAGCACACCCAGATATGCGAAGGGTCTAGTTTGAGCATGCGCGATCCTGCTGGACCCCACGACCCCCATTCCAGGACTTTATTAAACCGGGAAGAGACATGCTGGACCTGGGAGAGAATAGTGGAACGATGAAGGAAATGCATGACAGTCGAACTTGAGTCGTGCCCAATTAACTGCCTTATAGCGACGGTGAAGAGGACATCCGCAGACGATTGTACGAACGGTGCTGTGAGGTTTGCAGGAACAATCCCAGTGGGCGAGGGTTCCGAAAGTATCAATACACTTGTCAGCCACCCATGCGCCCTAAATCTGGGATACCGCATATCGCCAAGGTACGGGACATCTTTCATGGGAAGCACTGGATCACCGCTGGAAGTGATCCTGATGATTCGAAGGGAGAGTTGCCCCCCCAGCTCATCTACGAATGCCACCAGGACTAGCTCATCCGACAGGAACGTGAACGAGCGGAACTCCCAACCCTGCGCGTGCTAACGTGGCAATCCAGATTAATTCGGTGGTTCACTATCCAAATCATTCATACCATTTGCAATACTCCATTTCTCCAATTCCAAATCGCAAAGTTTGGTGGCATCGTCATGCCCGACCAATCAGTAAATAAAATGGCGACATAGGGACCGCAAATTCGTATCAGAAATCGCACGGCAAAATTTGCCTTGAGGAACGTAGGGGTGATCACAGGAGATGTCGCTTCTGAATGCACATGGCCAGTGATGCAAGACCGCAAGTGGATATTACATATGAAACTGGACCTAAGAAATCGACAGCGATAAGGCTTTCAAACAGGATGGTCGTGGATATCTCACGTAGGATTAATAGCTTGAAGTTCGATGGCTACAAGCAAATCCTGGGACATATCCATTGTGAAGTGCCTGACCTTGAACCCTGTTCCGGCATACCATCTATGTTCTGGGATTCCCTTGACGCTGCTGGGCAGCTGGATGCACGAGATCCCCCCGTCTGCTTTAGCTTGCGCCAAAATGCCACCACTAAGTCCCCAAGGTTGGTCCCTTTCCATGTGTATTTCTCCATACTGTGGAAACTTTAATTTGTTCCACGCTTCCGCGAATGTCCGTATCGCCTCCAAACGGTGTTGTAGTTCCCAATTACAGTGTTCAACGTTCTCCATCTGGGCAAAGAACAGCTCGGCCCTATATAGCAATGCAGAACTGCCCCGTATGATGGAATAAAACTGTTTGCAAACCTACTATCATGTCAAGCAACTGATACAAGTAAATGCAGAAACATCAGAATATCGGGTCAAAACTGACCTGCATGCATCTCAAGAGAGATGGGCCATCCAGCTCTATAAAAACCAGCGCGATCAACTCACTCGGAAGGACTAGAAATGACATGGTGGCTGTCCTGATTCCCGTTCAAGACAGATGAAAGCTGAGAACCATAGCCATGGTACCACACTCAGT
>JADGIP010000471.1:0-17147 GCA_016618355.2 Astraeus odoratus | reverse complement strand
ACACATATCCCTAGATGACTGTAAGTAGGAAACCATGTAGCTTCTCTTGCACCACCATGCGAAGTTGACATCCATAGATGTGTTCAACACGGAGGCCCACCCATTCAGAGCTCCACCTGCAGCAGCTAACTATGGCTCTTAAGGTGCACTTGCCACTTATCGGTGGGCTTAAGAGCCACATGGGTGTAGAAGTGGATTGGTGCAAAATCCATGGTTTCTTTGTTTCACTGGTTACCAATATCATATTCATATTTAAATTCATACTCGAACTCTTTGATAGATCTACTATCCCCTACGGTCGTTTCGGCATCTACCTACAATTCGGCACTTGTGTTCTACAGGCCTCAATTTTTCACATATCACCTATCCCGTGTTGTATATAGCGTTCTATACATTATATCTGCCTTGCCCGGCTTCAACGAGGAAAATGTTGTGAAGATCCCGTCGCTCAGCATAATTTGGCAGGTTCATCTGCGGTGTCACTCTTACATCACGCTGTGTCACCTGCCGAACCAATGCCGAAGCGGAGTTGGAACAGGATTAGGAGCTGGTCTCTGGACATTGTAGAGCATTGACCATTGGCATCGCACCAGCGCCGGTGAGGTAGGTATGCACCTAATGGGAAGACAGCAGGTAAAAAATGGAGAACTTGTCTTCCACTTCAGTCCAAGCTTTTTGGCACCTTGAGGCAGTGATTTGGTTTTGGAAATGTGGCTTGCAGCAGGATGCCAGCCAGCAGGTTCATCATTTCCACCTTCATTCCCTCCAGCTCAGGCTCATCTTTCTTGCTCCCCCCCCTTAAATTTACACTCCATGTGTATTTGATTTTGCATCCTAATTATACAAAAATGTAACACATTCCCTCCTTGCATGGAATACCTTCCATTTCACCCTGTAGTCACAGACTTAACACTGTATACTATACTTATTCACATACTGATTAACTATGTGATTCTACAGTCAATCTATTCGTGTCTTGTTGATAACTACACAGTCGTGAATGTAAAAACTACCTGCAGAAGCAGACATTGAATTGGACAAGTGTTAACCAGTGTGACATTTCATGACATTTCGTGACATTTCGTAACTGCCGAATTGTGGGTAGGTGCTGAAACGACCGTAGGGGATAATATAACGAGGGGGTATTTGTTAGCTGTCCCCCAGAGCGAGTACGACTGATCAGACAAGCTACCATAGTTGTCAGTATAGTTCCTGAAGGTATATCGGGCATCTATGTATGGCTTAAATACATGGAGAAAAACATGGAGAATAAATATACTAGAAGCATGTCAAGGGACTTTTTGTAATGTCATACAAAATCAAACAACAGTATCAGAGTGAAGCATAAATGATACTCCATATTCATAACAAATCAAGGATTGTCAAGGTGTTCTAAATCACGACACAAGCGGTTATCCTGAAGAAAGTCGTCCCGTTACCGTTTCACTAGAGAGCTTGCTTTAATCCTACGGTCCTACCGGGCATCTATGGCATTGTGGGAGCTGCAGCTTCTAATAGTCGGATGGACCACTGCGCGTGGTATACTCATGCAGCTCCGATTCCCACCATTCTAAATCGCTAATATGTATGCTTCCAGTTGCATCACATAATGGAACAGCTTTCTACCAGACCACGGTCCTGTGAATCGGTTCATCCTCTAGTTCAATTCAGCCCCTTCGGAGTAGTGGAGCTAACTATTGTTATCCTTGAAGAGTACTCAGCGCCTCAGAGCGGGCCTGTCAAAGAAACAGAAGCTTTCTTTCGGTGTAACTTTACAGCCCTCCCTGGGGTATGTTCATTTTTACTCTGGATAACTAGTCAGAGAGTACACATGCATCCGGGTACACTAACCCCGCTACATGCAAAGAAAGACCAGACATCAGTCATACTAAGGTATAGTTTACTATAGTCCCGAGTGCGTCGGAAGATGACACAGTTGGCTCTCATTCGGCATCATCGGATAATAACGTTGGTCTGCGAATAGTGATCTCTACTGGGTTCGACTGTACACTTTCGGCGTCATTGTTTTCTTCCATCGCTACCATATCTCCATTTAGAGGCATCTGCAGCACCCCTGCGGGTGGCGCTGTTGCACCATGTGGAGTCAGTTCATGCACAGACTGCTCGCTGAGTATCGAATGACGGTCTCCCGGTGTCCTCAGGAATTTAGAGATGTAGTGGAATATTCTACTCATAGAGAGGGGAGTCGATGCTTCATCCTGACACTTCTGTTGAACATCGCTGATGGACGGTTGACGTGGATCTGGCTGGAACCACCAGTGATGCGTGTTGTCTCGTGCAATCCAAATGCACCAGCCTACGAGCAAAAAGACCACAACCACTGCTGTTCCAATAGTCATCCACGATGCGAGATCGCCAGGGTTCCACCATTCGGCGGAGAGAGCGATGAAGAAAAAGATCATACTAAATTGGCATAATGAAATCAAGAGATTTAGATTGATGAAGGCATGTCAAGATACATTAATTACAGGCAACAGGAAAGAAATAAGACACACCCCCAGATTAGGAACGCATATGGGAGGCTATATATAATAGCCAGTTTCTCTAGGCCATGCCTTTCATGACGAAGTGAACTTAGGAAGCCCGCCTGAAGTTACAAGTATGAGTCGCCATTGGACGATATCAGAAGACGATTGTAGCTTACAGCGGCAAATGCCGAGTTCCGGCTCTCCATACGATTGTGACGTACGAAGACTAAACCGAGTAGGATACTAGCAAAGCTAGTCATAAGCGACAAATAACTGGCAATCTGCCTAAGGGAGATCCCGGTACCACTATCCACTGAGTTTATGGCCAGGAATCCGACATTGGCATTCAAAAGTACAGTTGCCTGTTCGAAGCGTGTCAGAGTTGCTAGGCCAAAAGATATTCGAAGGGACAAGAAAAACGTGTTATAAATAACAAGATCGATCCAAGACGCACGAGAAGGTTGGTATCCCCCAAATGTGAAGTCATTTGGTTCACGAATGGGTTCCACGTGTCTCCGCTGACAATGCCATCCGTAAATATCCTATGGAGCTGGCGGATGGTGGTCGTAGGTGAGAAGAAAAGCAGTGGAGCACAGACTATCATTGTCTTCGAGGGATGATATTTCCAACCATGAACACTTTGGTCGAAGTTAAGCCGAGCACATTCTTCCCCGTGGAAATTGAGGTAGTAATTCATATCTGTGAAATATGAGCCAAGGAAAAGCAAAATGAAGATTTCCCTACAGAATGTCCTCATGATACGGGCTAGAGCAGGTGAGAGTCAATTATAACAAGAAGGAAGTGGAGCTACCAAGGACGACTGCACTATGCCACTGATCGCATTCCTGATCAGCTGCAGAGAAGCATTAATATTCCTCCCATTACAACACCAAAAACACCGTACTGTTAACGTTCCTAAGGAGGTCGAGGAACACCTTCAATTTTTCGGCCGTCAGAGGTGCTGACGATGTCGCTGAAGTAAGGTGGTCTAATGAATTCTACTGTCACAACATAGTCAATAAGACACAGAGAGAACTGACGTACCGCAGATGGCGTGTACAATCATTTCTTCTGCTTCTTTCTTCAATTTCGGGGTAACTCTACAAAGAGCAGGAAATAAATCCCAGTGTGCCCTGTAGAACCTAATGTCAAACAATAATATCTAGGGCGCGTCACTGGGAAGGGATAGTCAGTAAATCATACTACAAGAAAGAATTAGGCATTTTATTACCGTTTCAACACACCAGTAATGCGCTTGAACCGCAAGCCCTTACCATGAAGTGCAAAATTAGCCCGATATTCTAGATAGTGTTCACAGTATGGGGTTCACCTTTGTGTGAAAGTGTATCCACACCTTTCGATGCGTCAAAGATACTAGTTGCCTCCCACCTGTCTAGCCAGAATAATGACCGACTCGCGGGATTCACAAAGTAATAACAGCATAACACTCCCTGAGGATCCGCTTTTGGTTCCACCACTAATTGCACTTCGTCGAAACTAAGCGAGTCTTGCGGGTCCTTTTCCTTAATCTCGTATTCCAGCTCATTCCAGAGGGATTCAGCAAAGTGTTCTACATCGGCACAGATTTCTTCATCGTATATCTCCACATCCGTGAAGGTACGCTGTACATCCGGTTCGTTTTCAACTGACCACGATTCAGGACCGGGAGAATATTGAACGTACAGTTTCGACATTCATGTAGAACAAGGCACCTTCCGGATGTCTACATGCCACCCATCCCGGGGGAAGTTGTATGCTGTTGTCGGGCATTTAAAAATTGTGGAATAAACCAAACGTATAGGGGACGCGCGGTTGACCCACCTATAGGGCGGATAAGCGAGCTGCATCGAAGGTATACTATAATCTGCAATGGAGACTTCCCTGCCGGCGAAGGAAACGACAGTGTACATCGCAACACGTAAGGCTTTGTGGGGGATATGTAACTGGGTAAGCTTACTTAAAATTGGTCTGCTGGTACCGTCTCACACATGTACTTGACATCTGCGCAAACCTTGGATCTGGCTTGTCCTCGATAGGCTGTCCGGGTTGTTTATTAGCCCCAGGCCGTGCTAGCAGTCTGATGTTGGATTCCGCGACGTCAGGCTCTGTAAAAGAGGGGACGGGTCTTATAGTGGAACAAGGATCATGAGCGAGGTGAGTTCGAGTATGTGGCACCGCAGGTCCGTCATATTGGCGATACGACGCTCTGCCCGAGGAGGCTGTGCTGCTGAAAGACTTCACTGTCTTTCCACTCCGAGTTGACAGGCCACCCGGACTGTGCGGCCGGTGCAAGGTGTCGCCCATGCGGGGTGTGACAGGTATATCTGCGCTGAGAAGGTGCGGTGATGGCGAGGGATTGACACTTAGACGGGATGTGTTGGGGGTGCGCGGGCTCTCAGCTGATGTGTCTAGTGTAGTAGCAGACATGTTGTTATGATGACCATCTTGGGAGGCATGGTGGGATTCGTTCATGTGGACGAAGTGTCGTCATTGGTGGGGAACAGTGTGCATAGAGAGAGGGCGTGACGTACGAGGCTGTTGCGGATGTCCTCCCATGAATTCGTGACGGGTTCCGTCGTTAGTTTCTCCATCCCAGCTATGGTAGGGCATGTCACTTGAGGAGGTTGGTTCCGGTCTGGTGTCAGTGGTCGGCCCATGGGTTTCCGGAACAAACGAGGCAAGGGTAATCCCATTCCTGGAAATCCCTGCTGCAGATCGTGCGGTCGGATGAGCCACGAGCCCCTCCCTCTGCTGTAGAACAGTATTGTCCTGTGCGCTCGAGTCCGTGCGGTGAGCAGCCCTATGTATAAGCCGGTGCAACGAAGCGAAGAAGCTGAGCAGAAACTTTATTGGTCTGTGCTTTTGGAGCTTCTCAAGAACTTTTCGGAACTGATAACGAAGAAACTGGATAAGTCGCTTCCTAAGTTGCTGCATTAAAGACGAGGAGGAAGTGCTGCGAATCAGGGCGGAAAATGGGTTGGCGGTCCTCCAGATGCTCATACTCGGCACAGCGAATATATACACAGGATACACAGCTCAGACTACGGCTTGAGCGTCTTGCTCGAGCATATCATGAGCGGCCAATCGTAGGTTATCTGATAGAAGCACAAATCAAAGACTCATATGGATGCGTATGTGCACGTGTGAATGATTGAGTCCGTGCACGTGACCGAAAATGGATCAACGATGACAAATGCAACTACTGCCACCAACCACGCACGACGCGATCACCATTACTACTGCATATGACAACTGTACCGCCACTGTGACCCTCCGCTAGAATTTTATGACAACTACTACATGACCACCTGCGTGCACGACCTCACACGCGATCATCCCTCACGCAAGATACCCTCGCGCTCGTCTGCCAGTGTCACATACTTCCCTGCACATTGCCCCATGTCATGATTCACGAAGACATCTCCTATGCATGACGTACGCATGACCTCCATATCTCACGCAAGAGGTTACATCTTTAACTACTGTGGCACGGCTCATTCACAGACACCCAAGGCACCCGCGATGCCCCTGCATGACTATCCCCCACGCAAGAACTCATACATGCACCAGCCATCAACCGCATAATGGGAAATAGTCCTGGCACCCCATACCTATGAGCTCTACCCATGGAACTACTTTGTGTAGATGCATCAGCTAACATGCTTCCTGAGCTTCGTTCACAAATACCCCACGAGACTAGAACAGCTTCTGTACTTGTCTCCACCTCATTCTATTGTCTACTTGTATATCAGTATGATGAACAGCAATAAAGGTTAAGCAAAGTCATGATTTGCTGATGTGGATATAGTATGTCTGCCACCAGGGGATCTGCCACAAGGTTGTATATGAATGCCCACCAGATTTGCCAACTTGAGCAATCATGCACCACGTACCAGGTTGAGGTACAATTCTTTTTTTTTTTCCCACTTGGTGACTAAATCTCAAAGTATGACTGTCAATGGGTCCCATGTTCCCTGCACTATTGTCCCTTGCTTGACAAACATGAAATTATTTCTTAGCCCAGCTCTTTGGAAAACTCCTACCATCAACTCAAGGGCCTTGTAGTCAACCAAGGTTTCCATTTCCATGGGCAGTCTCTACAGGATTCTATCAGTGTTATAATTCACAGGAGCTGTTCTGCCAGGGGACTACTTCCCTCTTTTGCATTCCAGTGCCAGATCTTCCTATTTTCCCTTTTCTGTGCCATTACACCCACTGAGTTATAAAGGTGCATACACCAGTTACATCAGGTACCATAGGCACTCTTCTATCTCTTTAGCAATCACACATATATATAGAACAGAATTGTTACTGACCATGTCATTGATAGCAACATCTATGACCAAACACATGATGATAACAACCACTCTTGTTCTCTGAACAAAGGTAAAATCTATTCCCCTCCATGTCTTTCCTGTTCTGCTGACCTTCATCAAGGGTAAACAGGAGTATCAAAATCTAGCCCATCAGTAGTGGTCTTGCTCAAGCCAAGCTTGAAAGTACAAAATTGACCCATGTCATCAATCACCTGCCTGTGTATAACATATCAGTGAATCATCAACACCCAAACATATTGCTCCCTGCAAGGTGCTTTAGTTGAGATGTGCATTCTCTTAATCAAGGCCAAAAAATGGCTAATGGTGAGATGGATGATGGATGCAACACCCACACAGCTGATGTTGTGTGAATCTATGTCATTGTTCCCTTTTCACCTCTGATGCCAGATCCATCTCCTGCCAGCATAGCATTTCTGGGTGCATTGATCCTCCTCTCAATCTGTGTGTTTAGTCACTATCAAGGTTAACTGATCCCCTGTCACATTTTCTCTCCATCTTAATCATGAGTGTGCCTTTTTTATAATTTGAAGGTTTCTTTCACTGCAGGTGGCCTTTCCAAGTACTGATCCCAGTAAGATAGCATCTGTCCTCCTATTTTAATGTTAACTTGAATTGGTGGTGTTGGCATGATAAAGCCTAACTGCTTTGCTAGGCGACATGGACCTTCACCAACAACTATGATCTAATGCTGAATGCAGGCACTGCATCAGCACCACATATAAGGTTGCCACCAATCTGCAATTTGTTGTGATACCGGGGGGAAGAGCCAGTGACTCTCAATGCCCACAGAGAACCAGTTGTTGTAGAAATGTTGTGGCATCAGCAGAATTTTCAAATGCACAGAAAAAATCAAGGTAGGTCCCTAGGGTATGTGCTCTTAGCAGTTGCCAGATAACCAGTCCAGAATATCCATACAAGCGAGAAATCATAGATGATACCTTAATTGCATAATTTGAATGCTAGTCCCGAGCAGCAGGTAGGTGACCTAGTACGACTTCATCCGTCGCCATTCGACAACAGTGTCGGTCTGCGAACAGTGATGACCACTGGACTCGACGCCACACTGGCAGCGTCTCCATTTTCTCCATCTATAATAGCATCTCCGTTTGGTGCCACCCGTGGAAGCCCCGTCGGTGGTGCTGTTGCACCATGTAGATTGACTTCATCCACAGACCCCTTCTCGTTGAATATCGAACAATGATCGCCCATTGTCTTCAGCAATTTAGCGATGTAGTGGAACATTTTACTCCAGAGGCTCCCCAGCTCATTCTGACATCCTTCATGACTATCACTGACGGAGGGTGGCTCTGCATCCGGTTGGAACCACCAATGATGCGTTTTGTCCCGCGCAGTCCAAATGCACCACCCCACGAGGATAAACACAGCAGATGATGCTGTTCCGATAGTCACCCACGATACAAGATCGCCAGGGTTCCACCATTCGGCGGAGAGGGCGGTGAAGAAAAGGACCATTCTGAATTAAAGCCCAACGAAAGACGTAGATTGATCAAATTGCGCGCAAGACATATCGAGTTGCATGAGTTATAGGCAACGGGAAAGAAATAAGACACACCCCCAGATTAGGAACGCATGAGGGAGGCTATATATAATAGCCAGTGTCTCTAGGCCATGCTTTTCGTGATGAAGTGAACCTAAGAACTTCGCCTGAAGTCACAAGCGTAAGCTACCGTTTGACGATATCAGAAGATGAATGTAGCTTACAGCGGCAAACACAGAGTTCCGACTCTCTGTACGGTTGTGTCGTACCAAGATTAAGCCGAGTATGATACTAGCAAAGCTAGTCATAAGTGACAAATAACTGGAAATTTGCCTGAGGGAAATTCCAGCCCCACTATCCACTGAGTTTATGGCCAGGAATCCGACATTGGCATTCAAAAGTACAGTTGCCTGAGCGAAGTGCGTCAGAATCGTGATAAGAAACATTCGAACAGATGAGAAAAATCGGCCAGAAATGACAAAAACATCCAAGACGCACGAGAAGATTTGTATCGCCTAATTGCGAAGTCAATTGATTCACGAATGCATTCCACGTGTCTTTGCAGGCAATGCCATCCACAAATATTGTATGGAGCTGACGGACGCTGGTCATCGGAGAAAAGAAAAGCAATGGGGCACAGATTATCATTGTCTTGGAAGGCTCATATTTCCAACCATGGACACTTTGGTCAACGTTGAGTCGCGCACATTGTTCCCCGTGGAAATTGAAATGGTAATTGCTATCTGTGAAGTAGTTAGCCAAGGCGAAGCACATAGACGGCACCCCTACAGAATGTCATCATGATACGGGCTAGCACAGGTGAGTGATCACAATTATCACAGAAAGGAAAATAAATTACCAAAGACAACTGCATTATGCCCCTGATCGCATTTTTGGTCAGCTGCAGCGGTTGGTTAATATTTCTCAGGGCATACAATAAAAATTACGGTACTTTTAACTAATCCAAGGAGATCAAGGAACTCTTTCAATTCATTAGCTGTCAGAGGCGCTGACGATCGTGTCGAGGTAAGGTGGTCTAGTTGTTTTCCGTGTTACGATGAAGTCCACAAAGCAGATGAGAGGATTAACGTACCACAAATGGCGTGTAAGAGCATGTCTTCCACTTCCCCTTTCATATCCGGAGTAATCTTACAGAGAGTAGGGAATAAATTTACGTGTCCCCTATAGACAGTTGATGTCAGTCAATAGCATCGACGTCGTGTCACTGGAAAAGACGGTTCATAAATCATACGAAAAGTAAATAAAATTCAAATTACCATTGTGATGTACCAGTACTGGGCTTGAATGGCGAGTCCTCATCATGAAAAGTAGTCAGCCTAAACTTCGATAATATTGTCCACAACCTATGCAATTCACCTTTATGGGAAAGTGTTTCAACTCCCTTCAATCCCCCAAAGATACTAGGCGACTCCCAGTCATCCAGCCAGAACAGCGATCGACCTGCAGGATTCACAAAGTAATAACTGCATAGCACTCCCTGAGTGTCCGCACGAGGCTCCACCACCAACTGTACCTCGCCAACATTAAGCGAGCCTTGCAGGTTTTTTTCCCCAACTTCGTATTCCAGCTCTGCCCAGAGGAATTCACTGAAGTACTCTACATCAGCACAGACATCTTCATCATGCATGTCCACTTCTGTGAAGGTCCGCTGTTCATTTAGTCTACTTTCAACCGGCCACAATTCAAGCTCAGGAGATCATTAAAACGTACTGTTCTGGTATTCAGGTAGAACAAGGCACCTTCCGGATGTTTGCATGCCTCCCAATCAATGGGAGATGATTTACTATTGATGGGTGTTCAAAATGGAGGAACCAGATATATGGACACTACAAAACCAACCCACCTATTTAGCGGATACTCGAACTGCATCGAAGGTATGTTATAATTCTCAATGGAGGCTTCCCTGCCAGTAGAACATATGGCAGCGTACGTCTCAATAGACGAAACCCTGTGTGCTATAATGGTAAACTTACCTGAAAGTGCGCCACTGGTACCGTTTCACCTCCATACTAGACATCGGTGCGAAACGTGGGTTTTCAGCTGCAACGGGCTGCCCAGGCTGTTCATCAGACCCAGGCGGTGCAACGAATCTCAAGCCGGATTCAGCGACTTCACGCATCGGTAATGTTGTGGTGCTAATAGCGGAATAGGCATCATAAGCGTGGTGACTTGGCACGCGTTCTACTGCAGGTCCGTGGTATTGGCGATACGACGCTCTGCCTGAGGATGCCATACTGCTGAAAGATTTCACGGTCCTCCCACTCCGAGTTGACATACCGCCTGGACTACATGGCCTACGCAGGTTGTCAACTATGCGTGATGGGCCAGGTAAATCCTCGCCGAGAAAGTGCTGCGATGGCGAGAGATCGACATTTAGATGGGAAGAGTTGGGGGTACGTGAACACTCAGCAGAGGTTCCTGGTGTAGAAGTAGATACGCTGCTATAATGATAATCATCTTGAGACGCATGGTGGATTCGTTCGCATGGACTAACTTCCATCACTGCTGGGGGAAAGCGTGCATGGAGCGATGTGCGTGATGCGTAAGGCTGCTTCCGATGTCCTCCAACGGCCTCGTGACAGGTAGGGCCGCTAGAGTCGTCAGACCATACTCTATCAGCCTGGTTAGAGGGCCTTGACGCAACAGTCAAAGGGGGCGATTGTTGGTACAAGTCACCATCCCCGACATGGTAAGGCATGTCACTTGAGGAAGAGGGTTCCAGTCTACTATCATATGTCGGCCTATGGACTTCCGGAATAGACGAGGTGAGGATGATCCCATCCCCGCCAGCCGCTGCTGTAGATTGCGCAGCCAGATGGGTCGCTTTATTTTCGTGCCTCTGCTCACATAGAATTGTGGCGCATGAGCCCGTGCGGCGACCAGCCTTAAGTATAAGCTGGCGCAACAATGCGAACAGGCTGAACACATATTTTATTGTCCTGTGCTTTTGGAGCTTTGCAAAAATCGCTCGGAACTGCAAGCGAAGCAGCTGAGCCAGTTGGTGCATCAGGAATGAGGGAATGCTGGACGTTAGGGGGAAAATGCGTTGGCAGCCCTCCAGCTCAGACGGGCAAAACAGCTTGTTCACAGCATACACAGCATGGTGCTAGTACAATTGAGCGCTTGGGCATTAGCGGCCAGTGTCACTGAATTATCTATTGAAGCGCACATCGAAGATATAGATGGGCCCGATGTAAACGTCTACAACTGGGAGAATAATTTATTCCTTGCAGTCGTAATCAGCGAGTAGAACGGGACACGCCCCTGCAGTACTGCAGCCAATGTTCCATTATTTTCCAAAATTGTTCCAAAACTATATCTTGCCTGTCCGTACAGTGCGGCTAAGCCACGTGCCTGGATCCATTGGATGCTGTACAGTCCTCTTTCCGTAAGGCAGGTTTTATATTCCGTTCTAGTGCAGAGCGTTCAACATCGTATTGCAAGGCAGATATATAGAACGTAGTAGTATATATACTGGTATCTTATATACAAAATGCAGGCACCAATGGAACGCTGTTGCCCGTTTGCAATTTGCGTCGTGACAACTGTGGGTTAGAGCTGCTCTTACTTGGATGGAGAAAAACATGGATCCCGTACCACTATGCAGCTGAATCACGATCTATTAGAAGATGCCAACTATGGCAACGGATTGATCTGGTCCTCAATCTCGAGCATCTTGCAAAATTCAACAGTTTGTGGGTTCGTGTATGCAGGTGCTGTGAAAGCCAGGTCAGAGCATCCAGGGGTATGGAAGATATAGACCGGAATCAGAAGATCCGAACAGGATGTCAAGGAATAAAGAGACAAGGTAGGGAACGAATAACAGTAAACCACCATCGAAGACCAGGTAACTCACGTTGTCCCTCGTTCTTTCCACTTGTACCCTCTCCCTTCACCCCTGGAGCTGTCTGGACGAACGTTTGTCGTTTACGTATATCCAGACCATCAAGCTCGGTCTCTCCAGCCGCTCTTATACTCGGCCCTATACTTGACCTACTGCTACTCTCCACCCCGGTATCAGGATGTCCCCGGGACAACTGCGTCCTTACCCATTCTACCTCTTCTTGAACCCTCTTCCTAGCGATTTCCTCATCAGGGAATGGAGTCTGCACACGAGTCCCTGAGAAATATTGCGCGAAGGCTCGAGTGATAGCGAGCCATTCTGGGTCGTAAGTTAAATTAGGTTGGGATCTGCCCGAAGTCGTAGACTGAGTGGGTGGAGAGTCAAGAGGTGCAGGAATGTCTATCACCTGTTTAATAAATCATAATAAGTCAATGGAGAGCAGTCGACTAAGAGACGAGGGCGGGTGCACCTCCAGAAAGTCCCTCCTTGGCAGACATTTGTCGAGGGCGAGGAACCGAGTTTCAGATTGATGTTTGTGGGTACAAGTTTTCTCGACGACTGGCGCGACGTGTAGCAGGGGCGCTGGTGCTGGAGGATCCAGCTCATCGTCTAGAATGATTTCATCTGGATTCTGCGCCAAACCCGGCGCTGGAATTGATGCAGGCTCATTCTCATCGAAGTCAATTGCAATTTCATCCGGATTACTCTGCTCTTGACAACTTTCTTCATGCTCCCCACTCTCATGCTTGACCACTCCCTCGAATCTTACATGCAAATGCGCTGCGAACCACCACCTCGGTCGCAGTGTCATCAGCAGACCCATGAGGGGTGGCGAACCTAATCTCCCATTTTCAATGTCGGATCTGAAAAATGGTTTGCGCCGAAGCAAACCAGGGAGATTTCCATATTTCTCAATCGTGCAGGGCCAGTCATGGGAGAGAAAAATGTGCGGGCTGGATAGCTGTAAGGAAAGGGAAGATCATGCAAAGATGAAAAGAAGCCGTAAGATATGACGTACTAGGGATAAACGACGGACATTGTACTCCCTGATGTGATAAATACTTCTCATGGAACCATGATCATATGGCAATCGTTCGTAGTGACCTGTAGAATTGTTATCAGATTTTTCACAGGTGGACCACTGAATTGACACATGTAGTGCAAGAAGCATAGCGTGGAAAGTGTACGGGCAACGCACCCAGTCTAAAATCATGGCCTTTGTATATACCTGAGGCACCCGCGATCCTAAGTCCATTAACTTGAACGCATCCAGCATGACCGAGAAAGTAGATATTTGGCGCAAGCCAGCCACCGTGGTACCTACTCGTATTAGTTATTGGCCAACAGACACACGTCAACAAAAGCATTGCATCCCCGTTGAAAACAGAATGCGCTATTGGCTAACATTGGACCATACAAATGGGAGACTGGACTCACAGTTCCCAGAAATAATTCGAAGCTTCGTGGTTGCCCCCAATAACGATCGTCAATATCGGTGCAGTTTTCTGCCCTGTATAATATCTGCCCTTTTGTAAACATTAATTTCCGTTCGTCACCACAGCGATACACCAAAGGCACTCGTTATTAGGCAGCATGCGACATCAGGTAAAAAATGCGCTACCCACCTCCAGAAATCCCCTAACTGTCTGTACTTCTGAGGAACAGCCATACATTGCAAATCGGCATGGTTCCGCACAGCCTGAAAATCACCGCAGATGAGGAGGACATCTATATTATAGGCATGCCGTGACTCGAGCGTTTGGATATGTGAATAGATTGCATCGAGGGCACCGTGGCAACAACCTTGGACGGCGATCTTGGGTGCGGTGGGTCAGTACCATGCAGCGAACGATAGACTCTATACCTTCATGGTCCGCGTTGGGTTTTCTTGCCGTTCCGTTGTGTGTTAGTTAGCTAGTATTTCTTGCTACTTGTACTGCGCGAGCTTCGATGGATATGTTAGATTGACCCAACGAATCGAAGGTTAAAGCCCGAATGGCGTGGCTGTGCAGCGATGCCATTTCCAATAGATGGTCTTTTACTAGTACTTCCTCTTTGTACCTAGCTGGTATGTAGTACTTACAGTAGCACCACCACCTGCAGCAGGATATCCATTCCGATATGAGCTCTCCATACGATAACACTACCGGCAAGGTACAAGAAACTATCTGGAGTACTTGTCAAGAAATGGAGCACCAGGCCACCCGTAAGCGCAGCTCCCACTTTGTGACGTCAGACAGCCCTCACTTTAGTGAAACCACCCAAAATCATATTGATAGCGTGACTGCTCGCTCAGATTCCGTATCTTTGTTTACCTGCCACGGTTCAGTACTAAGCATTCAACATGGGACCCGCTAACACGCCACCTGGCCGGTCTCTGGTATGTTGCCTGGTTTTGTTTCCTTTGCTCAAGATGTGATGTACGTCGAACAGGCCATGGCTTGTATTGGGGCGATCACGCTCGCCGCCAGCGCGATGTACTTTGCTGCTGGGGACTCTAAGGCGAAAGAGGGACCTGATTCTGTCTACCGTATGTCCTTCTTTATTCGCCACGGCAGGATCGCTTATTCTATTCATTGCATCGCGCGCCGAAACACAAGGGAGCAAGCCACCACAGTCCAGACCGCAGTTGCAGGCGGACCAAAGCGACGCAAAGTACCACTCACCGGAATTGCGTGAAAAGCTACATGAGTCCCCACTTAGTACAAAGGGGAAATAACATAGCACAACCAAGGCACTTTTCCCGGCTCGACGTGGCACATAACCTATATTCTCATTCACTCGCGCTACTTCCTAGTAAGAAACAACATCTATATCACCCACGTCCCTACATAAACCAATGTTGAGTACATTCCGATGTTGGTTGTGAATGATTTACCTTACTCCTCGAGGTACCAAATTACACATGCGGGCCGACGGTGGTATACCAACACCGCTTTCCTAAGCCACTTTCTTCATAGCGCTAGCATACGCCAGTGTACCCTGCCACCAAACTACCATCGCAAGCCCGAGCACACCGTGCATCGTTCCCCATGCGACTTCAGGCGTGATTTTGAACCTATAGATGTTCATGCGAACTTCGCTCGCAGATGGCAAGAACAAGAGATACTCACGATTCAAACGCAGGACCAAAACTGTGAGGTATGAATCGGGGTGCTTGGTATAGGACCGTAGAGGCAATGCTGTGATAGACGCAGAGACCGATTGCAAGGGCACGCTTGCCTGGTAGAAACTCTGATCGCGGGTAATGGTAGTAACGTCGAATAAGCTTAGCGGTCACATGGCTGACGCACACGGAGACACACCGGGAAGAGGATAAACAAGAAGAGTTGTTATACACGTCGCAGCTAGGAATGCGGAATATAACTGCTCGTGTTTAGTCCACTTCAGCTGCACCGCAAGACCCAGACAGTAGGATAAACAGCTGACCTTGAGCAACACCAAAGTCGTGTTAGTCATCTGTAGGAAAGGGAGAGCGAGAGGTGACCAGAATGTTGAGAACACGATGGGGGCTTCGAGCGCAATGTGAAGTAAGAAAACGACAGATCTACGACGTGTATCGTGGCCATGAGTGGGACAGCATAGATATGGCAGTTGAGATGTATACAATGTCAAGAGGACAACCTACAAGGGACTACGAGCCGACATTGCCGTTTCGACAGTGGAGACGGAAGAAGTCTGTAAGAAAGTATATGTTTGGACGTTTGCTAAAGCGCCTTGTGCTGTTGGCGGGGCTCGATGTCAGGGCGCCTCGGAGTAAGGCTCTCCCCCCAAGTACACGTGCACTATTTGAGATATACATATTGTGGTCGGGTAAATTTTTTTAACCACACGGGCGCTTACGCTCGCACCTCAGCCTGTCGCCGGCATAATTAATGTATGATATAGGACATGATATTATTGGTATTATATTTTTCTTTCAATGTTCTAAGAGCAGATCAAATCGCCCTCCTGTGACAATAGCAATGTGATGCCACTCGTCCTTGGCCCAGGCATTGGTACATCGAATTAGACATCTACACGAGCCCAGGAAGTCCGTGACTGCATCTAAACCACCGCATCAGTGTTATGGGGTATAGCTAGTCACCGGAAGACGGTTGCTATAATTGACCAATTCAAAGCTTAGATAGAGCGTACGAGGGATGCTATACATTTCGCTTCTTGGTGGCAAATCGTGTGAGGTAACGCTGCAGCAGGAAGCCCTGGAGTCGCTTGAACATTTCCATTTCGCTGCTTATGAGCCAGAGCTTGGATAAAGACATCGATCCTGCCGCGCGATGTCAGTATATCCAAAACCAGAGCGCTTTCCAAAGGCGGTAGCAACCTGAGGAATGCGATGAGACAATAAAATAAATTTTCGAGGTGTGCTATACACTATACAGTGGGCGAAAATAAAAGGAAACGACCGCGATGACTTCACATAAGCAGGACATGAACAAGCCCACGGGATGATTATCGCTGGAGCTTCCCATTCCCGTTCACGGTATCCACTACCGCTTCCGCTCTGTAATCTTCCATCTCCTGGTCCAGTTGGGCGCGAGACTTCTTGACACGCTTCGGACCTTTCTTCTGGCGGCGTCGCGGTATAGAAGTTATTACAGGACGCGGAGCAACGCGTGGTGCCAAAGAATTTGGAGGACTGCTTGTGTGAAACGTTAGTTCTGCTTAGTTTTGGACGATACGACGTACGCTGGTGCACGGGCATTGTTTGGCGCGTGATTTGGGGCAGGGACGGGGGCAGCGTTGGCAGGACTACTCTTCGAAGCAAGGACACCACCAAGCCGATTCAGGAGGGAAGGGGTGGCGGGAGCAGTGGGTTTCGGTACATCATGATCCGAATCAACAATGATTTCGATTTTTATTGGTCGCCCTACATATCTGTTGTAGGTGACAAGGCAGAAAAGCGAGTGGCGGTTGGTCGACTTACTTCCGTCTACAAATTTACCATCATACTTGGA
>JADGIP010000470.1:0-17147 GCA_016618355.2 Astraeus odoratus | reverse complement strand
ACGGATTTACGACGGCGTGGGAGAATCTGTTACTAGTGTAGAAAACAATTCCATTTATATAATCACAGCGGATCAATCATGCTCTACGTAAATCAACTAGCTCGGAGTTAGTAGTGCTACTAGTATATGAGCTTAGGTAGGAGTAGTGGAATTACTCCAGTGCATCCGTCTGATCTTCGTGAGGGTTTGACTTCTGGCAACTAAGGACAATAGCCTCCAGTCAGCTCTACTCACGAACTTGAAACCACGACTGTAGTCTATGGAGACCCGACGAAAAATTTACGGGAGTATGTCGTGGGAGTGGTGGAAATATCCGGGGCGCATCCGCCCGAGACCTACCCACGAGGTGTGTGAGCGGGAGCAGTCAAATGGCAGATGGGCATGTGAATGCCCTCGTGGCACGGTGTGACAAGCCAGGGGACAATCCCTGTGATCCGCCTGGGGGGAGTACCAATACTATCCACTCTGTAAGATGTATATATTGGCTGGATAAACCCAGAAATCAATCAGCCTGCGCAATACGACCTGGGTATGACGATCTGAACCTCATCGTTGACACTCTGCTTAATCTCTATTCCTACTGGCCTTGTCTATTGGGCCGTCACCTGCCCTGAGCTACTCCCGTTGTCGCCACTAATAACCTTTGTGGCACTCACACCCTCGTCATAATCTTGAAAGAGTACGCAGTGCCTACAAACATAGCGAGGGTCAAACCCATGTCCCAATGAGACGACTACTATCAACGCTTCGTGCCCACCATGTTCTTATTTACTAGTCCAATTCCACGCTTATATAGTTTGTCTCGACCCTGTATATGTACTAGGACTACTTTCGTATCAATATTTATAGAACTATGACATTATTTGCATGACAGTGCAAACTCGGACCATCAAGACGCAGCTTTGAGTTGCTGGTGTCTCGCAATACTGATTGGCTGGAATTACCAAAGTCAAACGAATGACGCCTCGATTCAGTTCATTTGGTGGCAACACCACTGTACCTTGGATCAACATGCGTCAGGTGCATTCCGTATTTTCTACCGAATGCGGAACAATCGTGTGTTGTCGGCCACCGATACAACAAAAATTATGTATCTACGTTCTACAGTACAACAACGCATAAATTTTCTGTACAAATATAATTTCTCATCCGAGGGGCCACGGCTGTCCAGCTTTCCATAAGACAAACGGGCAGCTACGATGGTACCGTGACCCACTCACACTCGACAATCCAAATAGCGTCGGAGATACGACTCCCATATATACGTACTTGATTGAATGTAACCACCACAACATTGCAAGTACTTCTTAGCAGCTGTAGTTGCTCCCTTCACCACCACCTTCCGGAGCTTCTGGTGTTATGCCCCCTCCTGCGTTCACAATGATGGCAGGGTCCCCAGACTCGATCAGCCAAGAGTAAGTCTTGCTGTAAAGAGTCCGAGTTGTCTTTTTAGAAGAATGGTCGTGATGTTTCGTTGAGACGAATGATACCTATCCATGGATACCCATGTTGACCAAACCTCGTCTTGTCGTTTGTTCTTCCGTCTGGGTGATCAGAATCGATCAGTCGATCGCGGTGGCGTTGATCATGAAAGGGGCAGAACATATTGGATCACATGACGAGTTTCAGACAATACATATGTGGTTCTACCGCCCAGTGGCACATACCCGCCACTCGTAACTTAACCTGCCACCTGAAGGTCATACCAAAGCGACACTATTACCCTCTGCAGAAGACAGGCCCAAGAAATCATCATTGTCTTCCTTCCGTCCATTGTACATACCAATATCACGGATTAGGTGAAGTCCAAAATCGCCAGATGCGGCTTTGAACTACCATTCACATAACGGTCCTCTTCTATAGGAATCGCATCGTCAAATTTCTTCTATCGCAGCCATGAACGCACTGGAGCAAGCACGGATCGAAATCGAACGACTGGAAATAGCAGAACGTAGCCTCATGAAGCAACTTTCTACCGTCCGTCTTGCTCTCGAAACTCGAAGGTCCTTCGTCGCGGAACTCATCCGACAGCGGTCAGCTCCCATCGACCGTCTTCCCGCCGAGACGCTCTTGTGTATCATGGAACTTCTTGTCCTGGAGAAAGATGTTTCCTGGCAAGGCGGTGAGCATCATCGTGGGAAGATGAAGCTGGCTGGTGTCTCTCGTAAGTGGAGGCAGATTATCAACAATTACCCGAAGTTCTGGACCAACATTAAGGTCACTCCCAAATTGGGTATGATCTGCGTGAAGACCCATATAGAAAGGAGTCAGCAACGTCCTCTTAACATCATAATCCGAAACTGGATACACTCAAGCACCGAACTTCCTGCTCTGCTTGACGTCATTGTCCCTCATATACACCGATGGCGAACCCTGGATATCAGCGAGATCAATCAATCGTACTATCAAGTTATCCTCGATGCGATCCATAACTCGACTTTTCCTTCTCTAATTTGTGCTACCGTCGCTGTTGGAGGTATCTACTACCCGAATTTTCTTAGGCCGGAGAATTCACCCGCCCTGGAGACTCTGAGACTTTCGTGCCTTATTCCTTCCGAAGATCTCCCACCGACGGACCAAAGGCTTTCGAAATTTATCTTAAAATTTTCCGACCACGAATTTGGGTCGCTGGCGTTCCCCACACAGCTCCTGTCTCAGAAATTGACGACGCTCTCCATTGACGCGGATCAGGCTCTTCCTCCCATTCCTGAAAACAGTATTTCTTTACCATTCTTAACATCTCTTACCATCGTGGCATTCCAGCCTGGCCAATTGATCCGGGCTGTTGTGGTTCCGCGCCTCACTTATTTTTGCCTCGAAGGGGGCGAGGAGGGCGATCCATTATCTGTTGTCTTCGACGGCCTTCAGTCCAAGTTCAGTAGTGTTCACAACCTCGTTCTGCGTACACGATATGTCGACATTCAACCAGACGACGGCGAGGCAATCTGTTTGGCATTCCCGAACGCGAGTGTTGTGGAGATATGTCCTGGGGACATCCCTGCGTTATTCTCCGTGGGAGACGATGACTTATGCCCCGCTGACTACTTGACGAAGCTGTCATGCGTAACTTTCGACTGCATATGTATCCCTTACCAGCTACCCGATGACGACCTTATATACTGGTTAAATCAACGACAACAAAGGGGACAGCCAAAACTTTGCGTCAAATTCATCTCTCTCTCATTAGACGACAACCTCGAGGTGGAGGGCATCATCGAGGCAGACGATGGCCACGGCAAGTCAGAAATCGATTGGCTCTCTGAACGGTTCGACTCCCTGCGTCACCTCTGCACCCTGGAGCTGGTGAAAGTTCAGTTGTCGAAACATATGGTTCTCACTTCCGCTTCGGGTACTCCGCCAGTGTTGGTGCGTATTCCTTTGCAAATGTACTGTCTTCTTATTCATCGGTCCTCATGGCGTCGTAGACTTTAGAAGGGATATCTCGTCCCTTGAAGGACATTATTACGAAAGCTCTCCGAGAGATGTCGTTACGTCCAAGGTCGCAATCGCCAGCCTCACATCCAAATCCCTACAGTGAGGAAATGTACTGAGTAAATATTAGTGCCTCGACAGAAAACATTGTATCCCAATCCGGAGCGTTCGAGAATATCACCATGCAACATCTCGGAAGGTGCATTCGAGTAGCCGATTATGGGATAATCTGTCCGTCAGCTTTCCGGAAAATGACATTACTGAAGTTTTGAACATCTTGTATATCAGCAACGGTTATATCGCTATGCAATTGAGATTATAAGACTTCATGTTTTGTTGTGAATCTCAATAATGCATGTCTAGCCCAGGCATCCAATACACGTCGATTCGCGCAAGTTCTTACCGGTCTTCATAATCATATTACGAGAATATCATTTGTTCAGCACAGACTAACTAACACATCTCTACTTGAAGGCTTTCTGTCGCAAGTCAAAAGCCAAGGTAGTCATAGGCCTTATGGGCTGAACCGGTCCCCACTCAAAACTTGGCGCAGCCACCCGCGCGGGGGCGTCTGGATTCGCAGTCTTCTTCAGAGTAATGGGTTTCTGATGGTGCTTGGTGCCTCCACGATGCCGTGACAGTGAAATACTTTGAGAAGGGGAGTCACCGACGTCACAAGGAGAGGACGGAGACCACATTGGGAACGACGACGGGAAACTCATTGTAGGGGTTGCCGGCAATGCGAGAGTAGCAGCCGGGGTCTCCGGCTCCGGCTTTATCACACTGAATTTTTGCGGGGTTTGGAACGATGTCGGGATAGGCGTCGCTGCGGCTTTGGAGTTCAGAAGCGGCGTGTCCCTCGTGGCCAACAACACGCGCTTGAGTTTCTGGGCAGAGCGTTCCGCATTCAGTGCAGCTGCAGTAGTTACAGCGACATTTGGCGTGACATTTAACGGTCGTTTTGTTTGTGATCCGCCCAGCCTTCGTCTATCGTCCCGGACTGATCTAGCCGAGGCTATGTCCAACCTACTAATCCGTTTGCGTAGGTCTTTCATGTCTTGTTGCTGTTGGCAAATGGCAATGTCAATATTGCGAAGCGTACGGTTAATGGTATCAAGTGAAGGTGGCCTGCAGATAAGTTGGGGCCGTCAGCACCCAAGTATACCTGGCTACAGGAAACTAACCTGAAGCTGGGTTTACCAGTCTTGAACTCTTGGAGCCTCTTCTTCGAAGCTTGCAAGTGGTCTTCCAGCTTCTGCACACGGTCCCGGACTGCCTGTTGACAGCATAAGCCTTGCGCAGGGAAACCAGTATGGAACTTACTCTGATATCCCTCCTAAGCTGAGATTGGATCTCGATGTACTCCGGTCCTAGCGTACGGACTTTGAGCATCTTGGCGAACTCAGTGTCCGTCCTCGCTTTATTGAACCGTATTATTTCCTCCTTCCTAGTCAATGCTGCATAATGGTCAGTCTATGATCGGACATTGCATTCCACTGTAAAATGTTACATACCCTTCAGCATGCTGCTATCCAGTTCACGTAGAGATTTCCTGAGAGTCACCCGCTGCTGCTTCAGTTCCCTTATATCATGCTGAACACCAGTAAGAATACGGCCGTATTCCTTCATATCACCAAATGCCCATTTATGCGGATCACCCAAATCAGCCTTGCTATGCATGACACCAGATGTCTTTTTCAGCTCTGCGGTCTGCCGCGATGCAGCAGTGGCAAGCATCCGGAGCTACGGGTGTTTATCAAAGACTGATCGATCAACAGGGAATAAACTTACATTTTCGAGTTCTTTCGTCAGAGCAGAAAGGAGATTGGCGCATTCTGCTTGCATCCCTTGCTCAGGCTTCGCCGGAGTAGACACAGGCGCAACCACAGAGGGCGCCGTCACCGGAGGGGTAAAGGCTGATGCACTCGAAGATGCAGGTGTGGTACCTAGGGATAACGAAGGCATACCGAAAGAGTTAGGAGGCAGTGTGAATGGGGCGGGGGAGGTTGGCTTGGACGGAGGCGGGGTAAAGCCTCCAAGTTTCGCCGGTGTACCAAAAAGGCTTGGGGTCGGGGAACTCGGTGTGAATGGTGGAAGAGTAGAGGGGAAGGAGAAAGGCGCAAACGACTTGCCGGACGGGCCAGGGATAGGTGGAGAGGAGGTGGGAATAGGTGCAATCAATGGACTAGTGATAGCAGCTGGCTCGGGGACAGTGGTAGAGAGGAGAGGAGTCTTAGGAAAAGACGATGGGGCTGGTTGCAGCTCCTCTTTCTTAGTCGGTGCACTCCATTGCTCTATCGGTACCTTGGGTGGCCCTGCTGCAACAGTCGGGGGAGCGGATTTCGAGGGTGGAGGAGGGGTCACGGACACCGGCGGCTCAATATCCCCAACAAGTGGAGCACTTGCGAGAGGGGAGCTGCGTACAGGACGATTACTGCTGTTGATCCGCGGAGCTAGGCTGAAAGGTGAGCCCGGGGGAGGTGATGATCTAGTTACAGGAGCTGGGACGGTGGCACGTTCACCCTCCCTAACCGGAGAGCCAGGTGGAGTAGTACTGAGCTCTCTCACAGGCGATATTCGTGGGACACTACCAGACGGTGACGGCGCATGGAGAGGGGGGGATGGCGGCGGCGACGTGGACAATGCGATCTTAGGAAGCTCCGCCTTGGGCGTCGTAGACGGAGATCTTGTTGTAGCTGACTTCGGGAGTAGAGTATCGTTCGTTGGTTGAGTTTCTTCATCCTCTACTTCTGATCCCTGGTCAGACTCATCCTCAGTCACCTTCGAAGACTCCTCCGAGTCTGAAGGAAGATCAGAGAGGAAAGATCGCGTCTCGTCCTCTGATTCGGCTTCCTCGCCCACTGTTTCTTCAACAACCTCGCCCTCTTCTGCAGAGACGTCCACATTCACAAATGATGAGCTGGTGGACGAGGAGATCGTTTCGAACGAAGGCTCCTTAACTTGGGGTGCTTCAGAAGCCTTATCCTTGCCTGAGTCAGGCTTGCTCTCATCAGTTGTTTTGGTTGGACCTTCGCCCGGGGAAATGAGACCCGGCACCTCTGGTGTATGCGGGATTTTGACTGGGGTGGAGAGAGGCGTTGCGGATGAGGTTGGTCGTGAGGTAAGCTGTGCATCGATGTGGGATACGCCGAAGACCGGGGCCTTGCTTTTGGATTGATCCTTGAACGGCTCTCCCCCTTTGTCGGGCGTATCGAAGACTGATGCCTTACTCTTAGTAGGTTCACTCGGCGATTCTCCGCCACTGCGAAGGAGATCAGCAAATGATTTTGCGCCTGATCCCGCGAACGACCCAAACCCTCCCGTGCCTGCGAAGGAGCTAAAAGCACCGGTGGTGGGCACCGCAGGCGTCGTGGTTGGCGAAGAGGTCGCCGCGCCAAATGCCTTGGGAACCGTGCCAGGCATAGACGATGACCCAAACAGTGGGGTAGTTGTGCTGGACTTTGGCGGTGTCGTGGTCGGGGTAGCTGGCGTTGCGGCTGATACAGGCTTAGGGTCTGTTTGTTTTGGTGTGAAGAAGGATGAGTCTTTGGGTGTGCTCAGTGAAAAGGCCGACACCGGCTTTGAATCAGTTTGTTTGGGTGCAAAGAACGGCGAGTCCTTGGGCATTTCACCGAAGAAGCCAGTAGCTGGCTTGAAAGCAGAAGGTGTAGATGTAAGATTTCCAAACGCCCCACCGGTCGTCGCCTTGCTCTCTGCAGTGGTGGCAGTCGGAGTGGGTGGTTGCTCAGCAGCCACAGGAGAAGGTGACCTGCTTTCGGGCTCTCGCATGGCTGTTTCCCTCGCAGCGAAAGAAGACGGTGGAGCAGGTTGCTCTGATTCTTTCTTGATAAAGACGGACTCGGTCTTGGTTGACGTCTCCGTTGGCTTGGAAAATACACTTGTCCCGGAAGGGCCAAACACTGACTTTGGTTGCTCATCCTGCGTCTTCGCTGGCTCTGCGGAAGCCCATACTGGCTTTGCAGCGAGACTATCTTTGTTAGCGAAGGCAGCGAATCCCCCTGGGCTACTTGACGCGAATGAGCCGAATCCTCCTCCGCTAGCCAAAGGAGATGCAGCAGCGGTGGGAGTAGTGGTGGTTCCAAAGGACGACTTTCCAAACACCGAGCCCGCAGACTGCGTCTGCCCCAAGGTTTGCCCGAACGTCGGTTGTCCAAAAGTGGACTGACCAAACGCGGGCTGGCCAAATGAAGGTTGTCCAAAGCTGGACTGGCCAAGCGCGGGTTTGGGTTGACCGAAACCTGGTTGCCCAAAGGCAGGTGACTGGGTTGATTGGGAGCTAAACGCACCTCCACTGAATGAGGTAGAAGAACCAGAGGCAAAGCCAGAGGGATTTGCGAACGGACTTTTCTGGTCTAGACTTGTGCCAAAGCCGGTGCCCGACTTGATCAAGCCGCTGCCAGAGGACTGGAAAGCAGAGGGCGCCTGAGTGGCCGCACTACCGAAGATAGAAGGTTTCGAATCCGCATCCTGAGCGTTTGACGAACCAAGTCCTAGACCGTCCAGAGAGGGGCCGTCCTCCGCCATGCTGTCCTCGCGGGTACTGTCTACAGGCTGGCTGGCTGCCGTTGACTGTGACGCAACAGGTTGTTCAGCGGAGGCAAACCCAAACCCAAAGGTTGATTGTCCAAACTTCGCTGGACCTGTCGAACTGAAAGTTCCGAATCCACCAGCAGTGGGTGCAGCAGAACCGAATGCCGGTCCCTGCCCGAATGCGGAGGATCCCGTAGCGGTGGGTTGGCCGAACGATGTCTGGCCGAACGTTGAAGGCTTTCCAAACAGCGAGGTTGCCGACGGACTGCCAAATAAAGACTGGGCGCCGAATACATTTTGAGAGGATGCAGGAGCAGTCGACTGGGTAGCTGCAGGTGTCATTTGTCCGAAGGAACCAGCGTCACCCACAGGTGCCAAGGGAGAAACTGACGGTGTAATATGCATGTCCGAGGACGGCTCGCGTGTCATGTTACTAGCAACAGGCAGTTCAAGGGATATCGAGGCCTCCTTGGCCATTCCACGATAAACGGTACCGCTAGTGTTGAGAAGATACCACCCAATCACTGTCCCATCACTTGCATATGCATACATCACTGGAGGTGAAGGTAATTCCAGCGGTTCTCCAGAAGCTGTCGTGTGACGATACGATTCGGTATTTGTTACGTCCAAATCAAGACCTATCATGATGGTGTCGTTCTGGTCTTTATCCAGGGGTAGACTTGGTGTGGACGTTTCTTCCAAGGAGAGATTGTGCCAGCTTTCCCTGGCTCCATCCGCAATGGCACCAATCACGCCGATATCCGACGAGGTGCTGTCCCCAAGGAAAAGTAGAGTCCTATATGGATCCCAATTCTTTAGAGCGACTGCAAATGAGCCTGGTGGACGTAAACCCGGGAATGGGAGATAGGGACTGTTGAACTTGATGTCCTGAGCAGAGTTTGATTTAGCGTCAAGGGTCACGTGGAAATGTAACTGCTCGGTATCAGGGGTCAATTGTCCAGGTGGCGCATATATGGCATGAAAGGAGGACGTAGATAGCCACTGGATGGAGATCACGCTCAATCCGTTCGCAGACGGCGGATGGGGTATGCTGAATTTTGGTGTGGCAGTATCAGCGGGGTTATAGGTGACGATGTCGCCGCTTTGCATGCCGAGAGCAAGTTGTTTGCCCTTAGGCGACCAAGAAACTATAATGGAGCTGAGTGATTTGAGAATCTGGGAGCAACTTACGACGTACTTGCAACGGGAGTCGTATTTGGAGAACCACCCGCCATCCAACCACCTGACGAAACCATTTTTTGAACATCAAGTAATTCCACTGCTGGAGAACCCGGACTACTGCTAAGGTCTCTTAGGACGGCCACCAGCTCTGGTACTCCCTCTGGGTTTGGTTGTATGGACAATGGGGCCGCTGGGGACGATACCGGAAAGGTATGGACGGGGGACAAGTGGCCATCGCCGCTGGAGAACAGTTGGTCCGTGTCATAGACGAGGATGGTGCCATCTGAAAGACCAACAAGTAACTTGCTCTCGTTACATGCAAAGGTGATGATGATGGGCTTAACACTACTAAGTGGTACTCTCCTCTGTGGCTCGAATGGTTTGTCGTCCTCCGTCGAAGCCGATTGAAATGCAGAACGTAAAGAAGAAAGAGGAGAGAGTATCAATGCTAAACACAAGTGTATCAGTACTCGGAGCCGTCAACGAGAGGCAGACCCGAACCTGTTGACCCACTCGCACCAAAAGTAACTGCGGCAAACCAACCCTTCGTATTCGTCACTGCAAAGAGGGAGACCTTGCCCGGGAAAAACGATAGATCGATCGGATCTGCAGACAATCTGACCCGTGCGCGCTTGTTGAGCAGTCGCAGTGCGAGGAACTTTATACGGAGGCAACGTCAGTATGGCCAAACACGCGTCCAGGAAGGAGGTGCTCACTTGCGCATCTTTCTCTTCTGGTTCTGTTGAACTTCTCTGAACTTGAGGAATGACAGGAGACTGTATGGTGCTGACACTAGCCATGGTCGGTGTACAACCGGCCGTATCCTTGCAATTGGGAGGAGGGACCCTCGTCACAGGGCAAAGCAAACGTCGAGGACACAATGCATGTCATATATAGATGTACATTCCCACGCACGACTTGAATATTACATAAGCAACTGCTCAAATGAACGTCCATAGAAGTCAGAGCAGAAAATACCTCCGGACAAATTAGAATGTAATTTCATCCCTTGCGAAGACCTTTGCATTTCATCTTAATCGCGACCATTTAGAAGGAAAGAAAGCACGGAAAAAGTTGGGTAAGCAAATTGTTATCCTGATGAAGATGATCTTTGAAACAACCCTTCAGAGTCCAATGACTCCGTGAAGGGGCGAGTGACACTCATTCTTCCTGATGATATCATGATGGTAAGAAGTGAGGGAAAATAAAGTAGTAAGCAACAAACTCACGCTGTAATGTAGCACACGACAGAATCAGCTGATGAGGAGCATGTAAACACTTGTGCCCCAGGCCATGGCTGAACAGGCAGAGATGATACACTCTGCTGAACCCTGGACAGCTCTCCAGTGTTGCGCCCAGCGCCATGGCGCCAGGGGAAGTGAGTGGTCGCTCTGCGCTGTTGAGCTCAGCCCAGCTCAGCATGACGCTGTGGACACATTTGCCTCCGTGGTTCTTTGCTTAAGATATACTTATGTGACTTTTTTTCGGCCCACCTCTCTTTCGTTTCCTGCCAACTTCCACACAACTCACATACTGTACCCAACGCCCACATCGCGATTTCGCCGGCACATAACACTCAGGGGTCCGAGGAGGATTCCTGCATCACCATCAGAATCAAACAAATGCAATACTCCTTCCGTCGTCGACATTTACATGGACTGCCACCTGCTTGTCAGCACCATATCGTAGAGGCCATTATATAAAACTATTTATACTAGATAAACTCAGGGGCATTTGAATGACCTCTTGAGGACGAAGTGAAATGCCTACTGCGGCATGGTGACAAATAACTGCATACGCCTAACACTGTTGGAAGGGCAGTAGATGTTAGTTTTCTGGCTCTGACTACGACGAAGGACCACGAATGAGGGAATCAAGCCATGTAGAGTAGCACTATTTATCTACTAGATCTCCGGTGCATAGCCTGACCAGTATGACAGCGGCCCAAACATTTTATCGTGATTACATAAGCGCGACTCGAGTGCGCAGGACTGGATAGATCCCGATTTCCGACAGTAGGTGCTCTAACTTGTCTCGAATTTTAAATAGAAGACATAAAGCTGAGGATCTTCGGTGCCTGACACGTATTAAGTGCTACGCCGCCTGCCACATGTGTGACAGATGGATGACGATACCTCGTATGGGTGGTCCCTTGCTACACAATGGACACACATCCTTTTCTCACTCAAGCCTACGGTAACATACTACTGGCGGCACGTTCCGTCACCGTCCTCGACGCTTCTGCAGTCATTGCTACCGTCTGGGCATTGCAGGCTGCCATACGCGCGGCTCGAAAGAGACGCAGAACAACTCGCCTTCTGGGACCCCCTAGGACAGAGTTTATATGGGGTGCATCCAAGCAACTGCTAGCGTCAACGGATGCAGCGTCGATCTACGAAGCATGGGCTAACGAATATGGCCCCGCGTATGAGGTGCCTACGACCCTTTGGGGAAACAAGATAGTGCTATGCGATCCAAAGGCCATTGCACACTACTACTCCAAGGAAACCTGGACATACATTCTCACTGACCTTAACAGGAATTTCTTGGAAAAACATGTGAGGCGGCTTTGGAATGCCTTTCTGTGTCCTTTTTGTTGACGGTTTCCAGTTTGGAAGGGGGATACTTTGGGCCCAAGGCGAGGACCATAGGAGGTACGTCTTACTGATGCTGAAGGCCACTCTTATCAATTCCTTTCTTAGACAACGCAAGTCTTTGACGCCGGCGTTTAGCCACGCTGCCATACGGAATATAACCCCTATTTTCTTCAACTCTGCCTACAAGGTAGGATTTAACTATACTTACGTGCTTGGCCGCTGAACAATACCTAAGGCAAAAGCAGCGTGGGAGTCCCTTATCGACGCCAGCGATGGCAGAAGCGCTATCATAGAAGTTCAAAACTGGTACGTCGAATGCGCTTCATGCCATTTCTGTTGAGAGGTTGAGCACTTGCTATGGGAAGGATGAACCATATTTCGTAGGCTTTATTTCCCTGTAGTCTCGCTGTTCCATCTCAAATAATATTCATGACACTCAGGCTCGACACAATAGGTCTTGCTGGGTTTTCCCATGACTTTGGCTCCCTTGATGGAAAACCAGCGGCTGTCCCGAAATTTTTTGATTCCTTTGGAACCTCTCCCGAGCGATCCGCTATTCATGTCGGTCTTGTTCTTCTAGCGGAAGCTTTCCCCATAATTGCTCGCATACCAACCCCGAAGGACAAGTTGCTGGACGAGATGCAACAAATGATTGGGGATATATCAGTTACACTGCTGGAGAGATCAAAGAGAGAGAAAGAGGATGGTGTCCTTGATGGTAAAGAAGAAAAATCTATCATTGAAGTATTAGGTAAGTCCCTAGGCATTTATATCTAGTTAGCGTTTACTCAAGCAGCACAAAGTCAAAGCTGAGGACGCAGATTCTGACTTACATTTGACCATGGAAGAAGTCCTGGCGCAGGTGAGGAGGATCAAACTTCTCACCCTCTTTCCGCTCAACTTTCTACAAAAAGATGAAAGTCCTACTCGTCGCTGGCTATGAAACTACCTCGCGTAAGCTCGTCCTTGGGTGAATATAATTATTGCAGCTAAACAGTTTCAAAGTAAGCATGACTTGGGAATTACTTGAACTTGCGCGGAACCCTCATATCCAGTCGAAGCTGCGAGAGGAGCTTATGGCCTTTGGTGGCGAACCGACGTACGATCAGCTTAACAACAGTTTTCCCTACCTTGATGGTGTAGTCCACGAGATTCTTCGTCTGTATCCTGCCATCACCGAGGTCGACCGCGTGGTCTGTCTGATTTTCTTCCGACCGCTATTGTTTTTTCAACGTCTTACACCGCTTTCGGTATTTCAGGCAGTAGGAGATGATGTTATCCCCCTGTCGGGAACCTGTACGTACCAAATCAGGTGAAGTCATCGACCAGATCTCGGTAGCGGCGGGCACACATATCAGAATACCTATTCCCTGCATCAATCGATCTATTTCAATCTGGGGCCCGGATGCAAAGGTATTCCGACCTGAGCGCTGGTTGATGGAAGATACTACACCAGTCGCACTATTATTCATGGGACCATCGATCGATCGGCACTGGCACAAAAAAGAATCGTGTCGCGTCACCGTGTCTCCCAGCTCCTGGCACAACAATCTAATGGTGAGTTGATCCCTGTATTATAGGGATAGTGTTCGAGTTTCGACCAATCCTACGATAATACTGGGTAGTCAAACCTGGGGCCGCCCGTGCAATGCAGAAAGTACACTGAGCAGCTTCTCGGTTGATGAGCGGCTCGTCGGACTACTGCAGACTGCATTTCTAGACCGTTTCAATTTTTATTTCGGACTTGATGGGTATAGGCTAAACCTACTGTCCACTACATGTCAAGATATGTTGGCGTTATATTGAAAAGCTTGATTGAGCGGCAGTGCCGCACACGCAATAACTTGACTACTAATTACCGAGTTACCCTGCTATCGACGATAGGCCCATTCGTGCCATAAACCGTCTTCATGCCTTAGCATTTGAATCCATGGTATTTCATACCCTAACAACGTATGACAAAGTCCTGATTCGGAGCACAAAATGCCTCCGGACAAATTAGAGTGTAATTTCACCCCTTGCAAAGACCTTCGCATTTCCCCTTAATCTGAGAAGTCCATTCTCTTCATCCCACGTCACCCACAGATCTCCACCTCGTGGACTGACCTGTTTCACGAACACTTCTTCCCCTGCTACTACTCCGCAATCCGCTCGAGTAGTATAGTACGGCACCAAGAGCGAATGTGCTGTGCCGCAGACATGGTCTTCCATCAGACCTATTGCGGGTGCGAACGTCCGTGACACGAAGGCAGCCTCTTGTCCAGGTGTGGCATGGGTGAGCGTGTATGCAACGAACCTTCCTTCGAGCTGTATAAAGGAAAGGATGTTCTTCTAATCGGTTACAAACATCTAGGTTTAACTCACGAAGGCATTGATATCAATATCCCTCCCTTCTAACTGTTCGTTCTCCGCGAGCACTATCACCAGACGACTAATCATCAAACGATCATTGAGTTCACCAGTACCATGTCCCACATATTTCAAAACGAGGTTTGCAGGGTCCCTGCGGAGAGCTTTCGCGATGTAATTCTGAACAATCTCCCTTTCAGCCCCTGTTACTTCTTGCATGCTATGTCCAGGGATGCTGAGCTCATAGAACTCTGAGTCCACGTCTGCGGTAATATCGCCTGCTGTGTCTCCTGAGAGTGGAAGATTCAGTGCCTTCACGGCCACGATGGTCCCGCAAGCCGTCCTAAACTGAAGGATTTGTTCTTGAGCAGCAACTCGCGGCAGTCCAGGAAGTATGCCCCCACAGATGGCCTTTGCAGTTGCCAGGGTGCCATGTCCACAAAGCATAAATGGACAAGCCCCGGAGAAGAAACGTATGTCATAAAGATAATGCTCGTTCTTCTTGCTACTGGGTATCCCTGAGTCTGAGGACAGTGCAACATACACCGTGATGGGTTGCGCGAAAGATGTAGCGATGGAAGCCATAGTGTTGTCATCTATTGGTGCTGCTGATCTGGGCTTATCTGGTACGAGACTACCTGGAGGAAAGAGGACAATTGCAGCGGGGTTTCCCCCAAACGAACCGCGAGTGAAAGCGTTGACGATGACGTAGGGTAGTTTGAATGACTGAGGGAGTCCCATCGTCCAGGAGAGTAGATAGGCAAGTTGTCCTTGGGAAATCAGCTTACTACGAACTTTAAAATGCGCGTTTGGCGCCCATTCCGACTGTTATAGTGAATACGGGCATCATAAAATACAACGGTGGTGCGAGACGCAACCAAATGTTATCCCAGATTTTCCGCATAACCCGAACCCGGACCGGAGAGCTAACCATGATGGGGTACGTACGCAAAGACAAAGGAAGGTATGTCATGACCAAGAGGCTGGCAAAGGGCGAATCCCGAACACGATGTCCTTCCTGAACACCGTCACAAACTGATGCACGGGTCCAAATTTCAACCACAATGGCAAAAACTGCAACTTTCGCTCGGAGTTGGTATAGCGACGACTTTTGTAATACATGACATAGGTACAAATCATGTATTTTCGTCAGTAGAACAAACCTAGGTACTTTAATTTAGCTATTACATTGGGAAAAGTTGTGGAAAGCGGGTGGTTATGGTACGCTAGGGATTTACCTAAAATGGACATTGGCCCGAAACGCGTCTAAGATCTGAGTGCTTGTCTTGCGCTCGTCCTACCACTCGTCTGACGCTATTCATGGCCTAAGTTATTTATCAGTCGATACCATTGGAATAAAAAGACTTCTTAATTTACTGTAGACATCACGATGCCCCTGGTTTACGGATCATATTGAAGTGTTTTGCGCGTGGGTGTTTAAATACATTTAAGTTGTCTGGTCTATCGTGTCATTCAGTTCACGGCGAGACGACGGACCTTCAGGAATGGAAATATATTTATGCTACGTGAAAAAAGATCGCTTCGTAGGTCCCGTGAAGAACGATCACAGCTGAAATTCATCTAACGGCTTGAGGATTTGCATCCAAATCATTGATGGCTTTACATATCATGGGTATTTAATATTTTGTTCGTCTCTTCGCTTCATACTGCACTAACTGGTACCCGCATGGCGCACTGGGCAGGTTCTCAAAGGATTTCATGTTCATTTGTGCGAAGGGGGTTGTTTCTGGGTGCGGCAGCGTGTTCCAACAGGAGATGATTTGTGCGAGGGGGCGGGTGTGAGGGCTATGTTCTGGTGAGGGGATAATTGTGTTACAATCAATTTATTCACTGTGCCGGGCGAGGTCTTGGGCAGTGAGGTGGAGTAGTGGAGTGGTGTGATGGTAGCCGTGTGTGCTGCGGCGGTGCTACTTGCGTCTGCTGTCAGCCGTGGTCGCATAGACACGATTGAAGCGTTGGACACAGTGGAGACGCCTAGAATGGAATTTTCAGTGTCGCAGAAGTAAATATGTGCGTACCACACGGTGCTCCAAAAAATATCGAAGGTTTGCATTTGGACAAGAGGGGATTGACGATGAATTGGTAATCGAGACGGGTGCTGGAAAATGGTCGGATAATGAGGGCATGGATACACTGGAGGCGGTCATGACGACGAAACGAGCCACGGCAGGGACGATGATGCAACGAGCCGCACTAGCGACGATGCGGAGCGAATCGTGCCAAGGCAGCTAGCTGGAAAAAATGAGTGCATCCATCAAGGTAAGAACGGAGTGGGAGACTTACCTGCGCCACCTAGACTAGCCACTAAGCATGTAAAACCTCCGTACGAAGGCGCTGGACCAGGGTGTCGATGTGGAGGATGCAGAATGAAAACTAAAAGTGTCAGTCGAACAGATATTCTAAAGAGCATGCACCTGAGGAATGATTCCTGCGCAACCCGCTTAGAAAATAGTGAGCGACGGAAATGAGACAACGAACGTACATGTAGAAGGTACAGTTGTAACTCGCTTGCCATTCTCCTTGGCGCATGAATGTTTGATATCTTGGTTGCGTTGCTCGTGACAATGGTGATTAGCGTGTTGATATACAGAACATTGCTGTCTACAAGCGAGTGGCAAGACTCCGTACGGTTCGTTATGATGGGTGGAACTGGTAGATATGCTTACATTTGGATGGATGAAGGATGCGACTGATGCGTTGGCGATCGAAGTGTGCAGTCATACTCGAGGCACTGATGACTGAATGGTATAAATGGCTAGATAGTGGCATGGATACTGCCTTGAGGGTCGAGCCTTGGGGGGGTAAGGATGGATGAGATGTCGTAGTAGCACTAGCTAGTGTAACTAAATATGGGGGGATGCGGCACGTGATAAGTGTGAAACCCATAGCCCAGCTCATGGCTTCAGGTCGGGCTTTTTACAACTGACGATGATGAACGAGTGAACGAACCAGGTTCAATGCACCATATTGTAGACTATAGCTACCTACTGCACAGTAAACCTAATGTACCACATA